>JASSUY010019936.1:0-52773 GCA_032466535.1 Forpus xanthops
GTGGGAGTTGCATTCTTTTGATTCTCCTTCCCATTTCCCCGGGACTGGGGAAGAAAGAGGGGGGGGGGGTGCACAGAGCTGTTTGAGGGGCCTCAAACCACGACACAGTTCCATGTCGTTTTTATGTTGAGAACACCAGAATTTCACACAATACTCCAAGTGAGGTCTCACGAGAGCAGAGTAGAGGGACAGAATCACCTCCCTCATTCTGCTGGTCACACTCTTTTGATGCAGCCCAGGGTACAGTTGGCTTTCTGGGCTACAAGCGCACACTGCTGGCTCATGTTCATTCTCTCATCAACCAACACCCTCAACTTTTTCTCCACAGGGCTGCTCTGAATCTCATTTCTGCCCAATCTGTAGCTGTGCCTGGGTTGCTCTGACACTTGACATGGTTAAACTTCATCAGGTTGGCATCAGCCAACCTCACAAGCATGTTAGGGACCCTCTGGACAGCATTCCTTCCCTCCAACGTATCAACCAAACTGCATAGCTTGGTGTCATCAGCAAACTTGCTGAGGGCACAGTCAATCCCATTATCCGTGTTACCGACAAAGATGTTGAACAAGACTGGTCCCAACACCAATCCCTGAGGTACTCCACTCATTACTGGTCTCCAGCTGAACATTGAGCCATTGATCACAACTCTTTGCATGCGGCCATCCAGCCAGTTCTTTATCCACCGAGTGGTCCACCTGTCAAATTGATGTCTCTCCAACTTAGAGACAAGGATATCCTGTGAGACAGTGGCGAATGCTTTGCACAAGTCCAGTTAGATGACATCAATTGCTCTACCCCTGTCCATCAGTTCTGAAATCCCATCATAGAAGGCCACCAGACTGATCAGGGAGGATTTCCCCCTAGTGAAGCCATGCTGGCTGTTGCCAGCCACCTTGTTGTTTTTCATGCATCTTAGGATGCCTTCCAGGACAATCTGCTCCAAGATTTTGCCAGGCACAGTGGTGAGACTGACTGGTCTGTAGTTCCCTGGGTCATCCGTTTTCCTGTTCTTGAAAATGGGGTTATATTTCCCTTTTTCCAGTCATCGGGAGCTCCATCTGACTGCCAGGATTTTTCAAATATGACGGACAGTGGCTTAGCAACTTCATTAGCCAGCTCCTTCAGGACCCACAGATAGATTTCATCAAGTCCCATGGACTTGTGTACGTTCAGGTTCCTAAGATGGTCATCAGTCATATTTTCTACTGCCGGTTATTTTGGGTAGAAAAATCTGAATTTTTAAGTGGTTTTAATAAAAAGCATGCACCCTTAGAGAATAACATTTTCTGTATTTGTTAGCTTTAGTCACTGTCTCAAACCCCCTTTTTTTCACTCTGAATATTGCTTTTGCAACTGAAGATCAATAATTACTTTCTCAACATCACTAAAAAATAATGACATGTTCACATATTTGATCATCTGCAAATGAGACCACTAGCTAAATGGCACCCCTTGGACCAGTGAGCCAGGGTATAAGAGGCAGATTATTTTGCTTTCAGACATGCCTGCACAGTGATGCAGCCAGAAAGCAAAACATATTCATTTGGTCATCTCCTCTTTTTGAATGTAATAAACATAACTGATGACCCAAAGTAACAACTGTGCTTACATATTTTGCTGGATAGGGATAGACTTATTTCTTAACACTAATTACATCACATACAGTTATGGACAGTTGCATATTGTCTGAATCAAATCACATGAATTTAATTAAGAATTTTATTTCATTACTACTTAAAACTTCATTCATATGATAGGATTTATAGAATGTATTGCTTACAATTTCCCTCCCCTCTCCCTCCCCCAAATTATCTTATACTTCTGTTTATGTATGGTCAATGGGTTTATTATATCAGAATTATTTCATACCTTTAAAGACTGTCATGCTGTTCTTGGAGAGAACTTGTTTTAAAAATATACTTTAGTTGGTGAATGTATAGGAAAAATACATTTTGTCATTTTCCTTCTTTTGTAGACAGGAAGATGGAAAACTCCAGTGATCACTGATATTACTGCCTTATAATTTAATACAATATATTTCTCTAAATTTCACAGAGTGCGTAATGGTTTTGATAGTACAAAATGGATAATGTGAATTGAGTTTAGTCTTTAAATGAATTTTCTATATGTATAGAAACTCTGAATATCCTTGATTTTTAACCAGAGAACTCTTTTCATGTCTTATTCTTTACATATTAATTATTCTGAAAGGAACAACATGATGGCAAAAATGAAAAATAGAGGAGGAGAGAATAGGAAATGGAAAAGATGGAAAGACGGGATAATCTGAAGAAAAGAATTACACTTTGTAGCACTTTGGTGAATAAAGTACACATTTCAACTAAATCAATTAGATTCAAATCCATGTAATTATCCTGAATGCAAAACTGACTTTCTACACAAACTATGAAGTTTGCCTGTTTAAAAAGACAGATCTTATCACCAGCTAAAAGCAGTTCAATTAAAATTGGAGGCTTAACCACCCAGAAGCCTGCTGGCACTGACTTGATGAGCTGAAATTCTAATTGGAAACTCTTTGCAGTCAACGCACAACAAAGAACCATAGCTCTTTTTCCAGTAATGGCCATGTTCTTTGCAGATGTTACCTACATAACATGTCCAGAAAGGGGTTACACAATTGCTCCATAGACTAGGAGGAGAGTGAAGAAGACTGGATCCACCTAAACTACAAAGCTGCTGCATTCATCTTTCACAAGTAGTCTTAATTTTCATTTTTCTATATCCTCAAAAATATTTTTCTTTCAGATGTTTGTACTTAATTATTTTGCTAACAGAGTTAAAACCTATTCTATACATCCAAGCAAAGGCCAGAGGGGATTGATTATATGCTAGAAAGCTTTTACAAGGAGGTGACAGCCTTGAAGCATGTTAAAATGAAAGCTGTTGTAATGGTAACTCAAGCAATTATATTTGAATCTACTTGTATATTTTTGAGCTTATGGTAACTGATTCAATGCAGTTGTAGGTGACAGAGACTTTGTAAGAAATATCATCAACACTGTTATTAGTATTTTATTATTGTCAACCAATCTCTTTATTAATCTTTGTTTTCCTCATTAAGTGTTTGTAAATTCAGTAGTAATGTAGATCAGAGTACTTTACTGCCTCTCTATGCTCTATTTACTTAGGATATTCCAGCCACTGAATTTAGTGTATAAAGCCCTTACGCCCTTGTACTGCAAACTTCAAAAGACAGAACTTAAAAGAAATCCAAAAGCAAAGAAAGAAAATCATCTGAATGTAGACAGTAAATACATCAGAGAATTCTACTTTTAGCTGAAATATTATCACAAGACAATACTTTCAGTTCATTAACTGTGATACTTTAATAATTAGAATGGAAACAGATTACAGTTTGATTTCTCTCTATTATTGTTGGAGAATTTGAGCAGATTTTTATGCTACCATTTGTAATTATGATAGCCTAAATATATTTATTATTGTTACACAATTGTATGGTCTAATATTTTATAGACTTTTTTTTTTTTCAAATGTCATGTCAAATTCTTAATAAAATATCACTTAAAATAAACCTCTGAGAATTTCTTAATATTGCATTTTTGCAGAGTTTCAATATTTTATACACATATCAGTAGCAACAACTGATATAAAGCCAGCCCATTTTTATGTGTGGTATTGACAGTGTTTTTCTCTCTCACTTTTTTCATCTTTCAGAATTTCCAAGATTCTAGTAGCAGGCTCACCCCTTTGCTAACACAGCAATTCTGCAAGCAGAATTTCCCTGTTCACTGCTGGAAATTACAGGAGAAAGAGGATTGACTCAGCTTAGAATAAAATAAGTGATCTAGCTGTGCCATCAGGAATTTCAGCATTGAAAGGTGAGAAAGATGGGAGAAGTAACTGAGTTTAGGAGGAAGAACGCAACATCATAAAAAGAAAGAGGAGCAACATGGAAATGGAAGGAGAAAACTTTTCAAATAAAGGGCTTTTTCAGCTCTCAATTGCAGATGAGATGTTAGTGCTTTGAACTCATTTCACCAAATCACCTTGAACATTCTCAGTAGGTCTGGGACATTAGTCAGAAGTCAAAAGGTTAAATATTACACTATATTTTTTTTCAGTAATTTCACTGTTTTTAAGTCTACATTCATCTCTCAAAAGGTATTTTTACATCAAAGGAAGAAAGAAAAGTAAAAATTCTAACTGGTAACTTTTTAGTGTTCTATCATTTTTTCTTGTAGGAATGATCATGGTAACTTTTTGAATCCCATCTTTGAAGAAGGAACTACTGAAACTACTGATGTATTTTAGGTCCTTTAAAGTCACCTAATGCACTATCTACTTTTTTTAGGATCTAATAATAACGAATAAGAGTAAGATTAATCTTTAGAGGAGATAATGTTAAGTTTCCTTCTGTCCTTTGAAAATAGAATGTACCTTGAAATCAATGCTTTCCTTCCAAGGGAATACATTGGGAGGGTTTGGAATTTTAAGTAAGGTGGAGAGCTCAAACTAATTGTGCTCTAATGTTATTACTAATGGTTGGATAAGAATATAGAGCATTTTTGTTGGTTTTCTACAGCAATATCCCTCATGAAGGGACGTTACTTACAAATAACAAGAATTCTTCAAGGTATCTTGTTTACATACTCATTCTCACAGTTGTAGTGTATGTTTTAGCTTTCGCTTCCGTTTACAGTATGTAACTTGGGCATATTCAAACCCCACCCTTCTTCAAATGTACCCTCTATTGTCTCAGGTCTGTTACATACAGATCTGGAGACTCCAAGAAGGAGGGGAAGTAGGGAGAGAACACCACCTAAAGAACACCTGTCATTGCAAGACTGCTCTATCAAGTGCAACATCTGTCTTAGATTGTTCTGCAATAATGCCGCCGCCGGTGAAAATGGGGATTGATCTCTGTCTGGTATAACTTGCTCTCTAGGCCACAGTGCTTAAAAGTCTCTACCTCAGCAATCTTATTGCACACCTACTATGCTCCTTAATGATCTGTGCACAGAGACAACCATCTTCTTAGACCACTGTGTCAGGAAAAGCTGCACAAAATGACTAGACACAGTCCTGCCATCAGGTGAAACTCAATCATCACTTCTGAAAGATTCCTACAGTGTAATTTCTCCCCAAAACCACAGTATATGGCGAGCCATTCATACTGAATTGTATCTCTGCATTCTCATAAAAAGGAAGCTACTTTCTTAAAATGATGCAATAAATGCAGCTTTTCAAGAGTTCTGAAGTACTGAGCTAATGTTGTAGTGGGGACTGAGTTATTAATATAATAGTCTACCAATGACAGGCAGAATCTAATTGCGATAAGGTGGGTTTCTAACTGAATTATTAAGCCTCATAGTCAGTAATCTGCCTTGGGGCAAGACTGCTAACAATATTAACAGCTATGAAGCACTTAACCATTATGGTACTGAAAAAAAATCACAGAAGCAGCTAGGATTAGCTTTTTATTCTCTGAGACTTAAACATTTCCTTAATTTTAAGCTGTCTCAGTGAAGACAGCTGATGTTTCAAGTTGGCTAAAGACATAGCTGTTTGTAATGTTTCTGTCTCATCATGCTTCAATGTATTGTTTTAGCTAGAAAAGACAGATTTTTTCCCCAGAAATTGGAAGAGGCTTTGCATTTGTGTTGTATTCATATTGCATATCAGTTTAAATTCACTGTGACAATTTTTTCATCCTGTGGTAGCGTCCAGGTACCTTCTCATCAACACTGAAAAAAACAGTTAAAGACTTGTGTTTTCTTTAGTGCAAAATACTCTCTGAGGAAATCCTGCAGAATCATGGGGCAGTCCTCTGCAACATTCTACTGAGGGCAGCAAAGTAATTCTCCTAACGTCTGTTCTGTAAACTATATGCAAACCTATAGTTTTCTACAGCTACTTAACAGCACAGATTTTTGTATTTTCCTTTTTGTTCCCCCCTGGGTATAAAAAGGCACATAATAGCTGCCATTCTTTCTGCCACGCTTTTTTGCTTGCTCAGGTGCTGTAATAGGCTTAGGCTTCAATTTAGCAAAGCATGTGAGCTTAATTTCATTGTGGCGCACAAAGGATACAAAACTTTGCCAGATAAATCCCTCAGCACTTCATCCTTCCCAAGTTTGAACCTGCTTGATAGTTACACAGAAAGCAGCCCTCTTTAACAATTTTATGGAAACCAAGTTTTTGAGAACACACTGGTTTTCATGTTGCTATCACATACATGCAGTGGACTGTCCCATAGCTATTAAATATGTGATAACAATGCTACAAACTCTATTTCTGCTTCCGTCCAAACTTTTCTCACAAATATTGTTTCCAACCTGATACTAAGCTTGATAAAATTATGGGAGACTTTATTCACAGACTTGGAAAGCTGTTGGTTGCTTGGCTAATCACATAGCAATCTGTCACAAAGCAGTGGCCACACCATCCTAAATCACTAGTGATTTAGTATGGAAATCAAACAGCTTCTGCCCTTGTGTAAATAATCACACATAATTTCTTCATAAAACAATCCAAAGAAAGAAGGCCATGGCATAAGGCTACACATAATGTCCCTTTAAAATTATGAATAATTTTAAATCTTATTTATATGTATAAATATAGGCTTATGCTATCAGTAGAAATATAAGCATATGAAGTCTATAGAGATAAGAGAAACCATAAGCTCCTAAGCTGTATATGCTTATTTTACAATATTACAATGCATATCTTGGCTTCTTCTAAAATTGATTTCAATGTATTTTGTTTTGAAGCTGCTACAACAACATTAAAGTGTCAAAGACTTCAATTTATATACTACTTTGCCTAAACCTGTAGTCCAGTCACAGAAAGGGAGGCAGTGACAGCATGAGCTATTTTTTATTTTGCTTGAAAACGCCTTGCAAATAAACACTTTATGGTTATCAAAACTTCAAGTTAATTATGGATAAGAAACTCTTTAGACAAGAAAAACGTGAGATACGCAGACAAACACAGTTCTCTTGAGGATGCTGAGTGTGCAGTATGGTCACTGATCTGTCACTGCTGATTTACCTTTGGATCACCTTAATGTTTCTGTAGCAGCAGGAAATACATCTTCCATGGGACACTGTCAAGCTCAGAGATGTCGGTACCTTTCAAGTTTAATAAAAACACAGATTCTCATTCACCTAAAAATACTGGAATCTGATTTGTGGCTTTCAAATACCTGATGCAAATTTTTAAAAGCCTTCCAGAAATTACTGGGTTTGTTAGAAAGTTGCAGTAGTTGACAAACGTGCTCCCAAGTCAAAGTTTGATCATATGAGGTTTAACCACTAGGAATATTTCCACATGGAGAAATAGAAGCATTTATAAGGGAAAAATATCTAAATTGACAAGTATTCACTTAAGAATGAATACAAACCTGCCTTTAAATTTATTTCACTACACATATCTCATTATTCAGACTTCAGTTAAAGCAACTTTTTGGTTAAATATTGTACTATGATAACACTTGTTTTTCTATGCTCATATACTAGATATTTTGGCAGCTGCATGTCCTATAACCACGAGGTTACTGTAGAACTGGGTACAACAAACATTTCTACTCTTTTTGTTTATTTCAGAGTATTAACAGAAAATTTAATGAAACTGGAGAAACTCAATGAGGAGAACCAACAGATGTTACCTTTTAAACAGGGATTTCTTCCTCACCATGCTGGGAGAAAGGGAAGAATTATTTCATGCAGCTGGGATGACTTTTACGACTTTAGAAATGAGAGATACTTACTTGTCTGTCTGAAAAAAATACCACTGCTCGTCTTGTGGAGAAGAGAGGGAATTTGGGGATTTCCTTTACACTCAAAATATTAGCCTAGTTCAGCCACACTGGAAAACAGCATTATGGAAAATATTATCTAGAGAAAGAGAGTAGATGAGATTTGTAAGTGGGTGTTCAGCCTAAATGAGACCCATTCGGCAGGCCTGCAATTTACTTGCAGGTGAGGTGGGAAAAAGAGCAATGGGCTAGTAGCAGCCAGGTTTTGATTTGATTGTTAATCCTAACTCACTGTGATTCCTTATTTACATGTTTTTAAAATGAACTACAGCATTAAAAACAAGTTTCTCATGCACCTTAATTTTCACATACACATGTGAAAAACTAGATACCAGACTTATACTCACTTATTTGGAGAACTTCTTTGGCTCTTAGGTTGTATTTATTTTGACAGTTTTATTGCTTAATTTTTACTGAAGTGTAAGCAGTCTATACCTCATTAAAATAAATATATTACAAGTGACATCAGTCCCTTGAAATCACAGTCACAGATTATATGATAAAGGTTCCTAGGACATGAACACAATTAATTTAGTACTGAATGAATTTCATTCCAAAACAGTGTCAATGAATTTTCTTCTAGATTCACTTGAGACTGTTGAAAAAGTGAATAAATTTTATCATCCCTGTAAAAATTTTAAAGCATTTCTTACTTTTATAGAATGGAAAATATATTTCTACTGAAGTCAAATATTTGATTATCAGGAGTACTATTGTATTTATTCTAGGGTAACTTTGAAATGTTAAATTGCTGCTTCTGAATTTGCTTAGAGATCAATTTTGTATTAATTTGAAGTAAAAAAGTACAGCAGTGAACTGGACAAATTTCCTACTGATGTGCCACAATGATAGAATAAATAATTTCTACTTAAAGAAAATAGCCACATATCTTTTCTAGATTTTCTGTAAAATAGCTATATCAAAACACCTGGCTGTTGTATTTCTCTGGAGGAGAAACAACAGTATCTGTGGCAGACGGACCTTGCTGCTTTTGGATGATGGAATAACAATTAAAATATGTACGTTTTAAAATAAAAATGTATAAAGAGTTGCATGTATTATATGCTGTGAGTTTGTATTCCATCCAAAAGCATGCAGAATTAGATAAATAAAAATATAACAAGACAAAAGAAAATATCAAGAATACAAATTAACATAAACTATCCATTTTTAGCTTACAGATTGCAACCTGAAAACTGCATATAATTTAAAGAGAATTAATCAGAATTTCAGACTGGTAGTGTGTCTGCTGATCATTTTAAATAAGATTACAACAGATCAAATTGGCTTTTGGAATTTCTAGATTATTGTATTCTCACATGCAGTGTTTGAAAAGAAAAGCAAAAGAGATATGGCTCTTGGTCCCAAAGGTCACTAAAAAGTAGTCCCAGTTTAGGAGGGAAGGTATTCAGTTTTGTTTGACCCTTCCCTGACAACTCAGTGAAGCATCTCTTTCCTAGGAGATCACTCATGCCTTTCTCAAAGACTAATCACCTCAGCAGAACAGCTTCAACAGAAGGACCACAGGAGATCCACATAGCAAATAACATGACTTGCAGTTTGAACATTTTAGACTACATTAAATCACTTTCACACGTTTTGTTCTAATTTTTCCCATTATTTTCAAAATCTGGGTGACCTCTTAATGCATGGAGCTCTGGTGGAATCCTAAAAAGGCTCAGATTATTGCTACTGCTCTTTCATCACCTCTTGGAAGAGGATCATCATTTCATCCCTTGAAGAAGTGGAAGGGATAATCAGGTTTTAGAATTCAAGCATTATTTGGATATTAGGTAGATTTAACATAGTATAAGGAGGACTATAATACTATAATTTATAAGGGCTGAAAACCCGAGGAGTTATAAAAGTGTAAGCCCTCCAAGTGAAGTACGGAGCGGTAAACTCAGAAAAATGCTGACATCTGTAATGCATCAGGAATGTAAATGAACTTATTTGCAGTTGTAACTTAAATGATAATTGAGAACTATTCCTAAAAATTAAAGATGAGTGGAAATTTTTGAATTTGATCTGAGTGCAATGTGGACTTTTGTGAAGTTTCTGACGATAGTAAAGGTCAATCTACTTTCTTGACTGTTGGTAAGTATTACTGCTGCATTGCCCGTGTTTCCTAGTATGAAATCTTTCAACTGCGTATGCAGTCAACGGCTACCTTACAAGGCAACTAGAAAAAAAAACCTTTTCACCTATCTGTGTGTCTTTTTTTTACTAATGACTATGTTCTCTTTTCCCGTATCACACAGATTCAAAATAACAAATATGCTATAATATTAAATCCAGGCTGAATGCAATCTGGTAGATTGGTTCCCATTTCACTTACAGTATCCAAACTATTAACAGTATCAAAATATGACTTGCACAGGGCAATTGAAAAGGCATTCACAAAATATATGCTACAATTAGAACTTCTGGTTACCATTGGAATATTAGCTTTTGATCATCTTATTAAATCAACAATGTTTAGTAGCTGAACACCAAGCACTTTATTTTCCCCTAAAGTAAAACCTCATGGTAGAATTTGGATTAAAATGGCTTAAAGAAAGGACTTAATCTGATTAGGGGATGACAGCTTCATCCCATATCAATTTACAGAAGTCAGAAGCGGTTAGCTACCTCAGTTTTTCTTGGTTATTATATTCAATCTTGAATAAATGAGGGGGAAAGTCTTCCCGTGCTCCTCACATGCAGTTATTTAATTCACTCTTCTTTTCTTATAAATCTCATTCAGAGTTCTCCCTTGAAATATGGTTGGTGACGCCAATTACCACTGGCATATTGCTTGAATGGAATATACCTCATTTTATTAGAGAATAAGACATCAATGAAATCTGTTGTAATTTTTGTATCCCTTACTATTTAATTCCTATGGTGTTTTTAATTTTAGATGATGAGCATGCGTTCTTTGCTCCCACTCAGCTTCTCATTATTTTTCCATTAAGTTAAATTGCAATATAATTCAAGAATATCCAAATTGATGAATGGTGGTATTGCCTTTCAACAGCTAAAGCATCATAGACTGAATAGCTTCCTTCATCTATAATCTTTGACAATCCAGCTGAAGACAATATAAATTTAGGAATTTAGAAACCATCAGCCAAAACCCAAAAACCTGCTTACAATAAGGATATTTTGTCATGTAAATGTCAATCTCAGAAATTAGCATTACAGGAAAACAGAAAGATCAAATTAAAACTGAAAAGTTCATTGGTTTAAACCAAATTATCATTTAAAACTGAAACTGTTAAAAAATGAGAGCTTCATACAAAAGTGGATTGGCTTTATTGATATTTTAAATTGGACAAAGTCCTGGCTTCAAAATGGTTTGGATTTTACCCACAATTAACTCAATTCTTCTCAATAAGAGACATTGGCCATCTGGCAAGATGAGCATACTCGTATCTTGGCCAGAAAAGTCATACCCGCTTCCTACGGGAACTAACCAACTCTTGAGAGCTGTTGAGGGCTAGGTATGATCTACCAGGTGGAAAAAATGTTGTGACTGGATTGTTCAATTTTATTTTCATCTAGCGGGCAATTTCAATTTATCACAGCCTTATTTTGTAGATCATGTGGATTAATCCTTCCCACAATATAAAATAATTTCTAAATTTTTGTAACTGTTTTACATAAAAAGCTTCTATTTAAAGTCTCATTTAACCTTTCATATAATATATTTAACCAAATATTAAACCTAAGGTATATATGCTTAGCCAGTGGCATCTTTCTCTGTTGTATTCAGGAAGCTGATACAGGAGCTGATTATGGACAACAGATGGTGCAAATATTGCTTTCTTATTTTTTCTTTATATTTCATGGCTAAATCTTTACACATATTATACTGAAGCTATTCCTGCCACGATGCTCATTTAAAAAATTACTGGTTTTCCTGCGTCTTCCATATTCAAAATAGAAATATGTACTGTGTACAGCTTATGCTGTACAACATATGTTTAGATGATCTCTCCAGTCTGATCTTGAAGCAATACTTGTTATCTTCATTTGGGCCTTATTTCATTATGTCAACACCATCAACAAGCTACATAACACATCAACACGCTGCATAGTATTAAGGTTATTAGCACCAGTTGTTGGCTTTTTTTTTTTATAATCCATGCAATTTCAATACAGTTTTGATTAAAATGTTTCCAAAGGGAAAAAAAAGATCCCTCCCAGTTCTACTACATATGTGGTATCTCCAAATCTATCACATATCCTTTGCATGACCAGGTGCTAAAATATTGACTGCTTATCCATAAGGATGCAAATGACTTTTTAAATTCTGAAGGCCTCTAAAGTGAATAGTTCCCCACTGTTTTCACAGTTACCATGAGTTATTAGCACTGAAACCATAAGGCCTGTTTTATTCTCCTTTATGTAATAATTCATGCACATGTCCATATGATTATTTTTTATAATTCTGTAAAGGTTCTTGAGTTCTAATCAGTCAAAACATATTTATGCCTAAATTGAATGTATATTTGTGTATCTTGTTAAGGCCTTCACAGATAATGTAATATACCATCTGTTGAATTTATCTGATCAGTACGTCATTGGAGCCTTTAAAAATCAAAGTACTTCATAAAGCTCTCGAATAACATGAAAAATATTTCATATGTGGTAGAAGGTTTACACAAAGTGTATTGAAATTGTGGTGAGGCACTGGAAGAGATTGCTCCACAAAGCTGTGAATGTCCCATCCCTGACACTATTCAAGGCCAGGCTGGACAGGACTTTGGGCAACTTCGTCTAGTGGGAGGTGTTGTTGCACATGACAGAGGGTTGGAACTGGATGATCTTAAGGTCCTTTCCACCCCTAATCATTCTATTATTCTATAAATAAATACCTCTGTATTATGTATATTTGCAATGAGCTTCATTTGTTCCTGAGGTTTTTACTCCATCCTCCATAGCTTTCACTACCACAGGCTGTGGATAGAGCTCCTTGTGTGAGCCAGTGTAGCAGCTTTAAGGGCTCTTATCCACTTCCCTACAATAGATATATCTTTCAGGTTATTGAGCCTGAAATACTAAAAGAAGTGATTTGTAAGGCAAAACTAAAAAGAAGCATTCAGGAATACAAAGCTCTGGTAAATGCAGAGATATCATTCTCTTCAGACTGAGTAAAGGAACAAATAACCTATTCATCACATTCATATCTGAGTTAGTCCAAGGTTTCCTATGTACAAAACAATTCTACAGATGTTAAAGCAAAACCAGTGTATGCTATTTTCTTTCCAAACTGTGGTTAACTTCTGCCTTGTTCCCCAACAACTACACTTTTCCCCCTATTCAAGGAAGTATTTTTGGATAAGGTATTGATTGAAAATAACCCCAATTTACTTTTTTTTTTTTTTTTTATGTTGTCTGTGCTTTCTATTTAATATTATCCTAGGAGAATACCTACTACATGGCAACCATGCAGTATTAAACACAGCTATATTTAACTATATATTTTAAGCTGTTGGGGGTTTACACACTGAGTTTTTTCCTTCTACACTTTAAGTGCCTGCCAGTTGCCTTGAGTTACTTCATGTACCTATGAAGATTCCTGTGAACTGTATTATTTTTTTACCAAGCCCAAACTTTATACCTCATGTGTGAAAATGCGTCATTTCGTTTGTTTTTTAATAGTTTATTTCCTCAACATAGACAGTGCTAGACTTACAGTGCCTGTTAAGGAATCCCTTTTGTCAAAAATTAGCATGGGCAGTTCTTCATATGGCACAAAGCATTCTCCAGATTAAAGCTTTTATGTGCCTGAATGCTGAACTGTATGAACAAATCTGGAATTGCAAAAATACCTTTACATGATTATACCCTACATCAAAAAATCCTAATACACAAATAACAGTGCACTATGGAATGCTTTTTGGTGTCAACCGTATAGCTTTCTCTTTTTTTTTTTTTTCTAGTTTAACATAATTTCATTTTTTCCAAATGTGTCATAAAATACACACAGTATTTCCATAACTTATATTTATCATAGCTGCACATGGATTTATACTAACCAATTCATTTATATTAATCAGGTTTTAGTCTGACAGATATATGCAAAACAGTTAATATAACTATAGCTATTACAGAAAATACCTTTTAAAAAGAGGAAGAATAAAAAATAATTGAATTTGTCTGAAAGAAGTTCCTGAAATAATACAGATGTACAAAAATATTTGAAATTGAAGAATGAAAATATCTGCAACTATTTTAATACTTTTATGACATCTACTTTTCTGGTATTACGCACTTCTACAAGGCAGCTAGGAGGATACTATGCCATCGTGTTAACATGTACTCACTGCTAACAGCTCTTACTCTTACAAATGACAATTATCAGAAAATCAGCTTCACTGCCTATAGAAATCAGGCTTATGCAAGAGCAATAGGTCTGGTTTTCTGTCTGTTGATTCTTCCCATAATATCTTTCAGATCTGATGGCTAATTTCAATCCAACCTGACAAAAAAATAAAGGACTCAGGTACATTACCTTCCTAAAAATTACATAAAAACGAACATAGGGTAGATGAGGCAGATCTCAGAGTTTCCCCTCAGGAAAGGCAATCATTACTCCTTGCTCTTTCATTCCTAGGAGCAGCCGCATACACACAGGCCAGACACCTAACACAAGAGGAGTTCCAATCCCATCTTTTCTTTCTATACAGTACAGAGGAGGAAGGATGCACAACAAATACATACTATTCAGCCAAAACGTTCTCCACAGGAAACTCACATCCCTTAGAGCTTTCTTAGGATGTACACAAAGAATCAGCTATGATGTTAGCCTTAATGCCTCACAACATGAACGATGACAGTGAATTTTATTTCTACTCTTTTCATTCTTGCTTCTCTTCCGTTTTCAGGGAAGCAGGGACAAAGTTTATGACATGCTAGATTGGAGTTTATCCTCATCTCACTACTTTACTTAAACTACTTATGCTCCATTTCATTTTTTTGTTCATATATAGGATGTTAATAAATCACAATTTAAATAAAAGTTTGAGCTATAATACATCAGAGACATGACTGTTAATCATAATAACAATAACAATTTTTAAAAAATACCACAGAGGTAGGTGCTAACATTACAGAATGGCCCATGATGAAAAGACAGTAGGATGTGTAAAATGCCCCTTTTTGTAGATGTTTAAAACAAGTCTTTGCACTAAAACTCAGCTGTATAAGGTAACGCAAATATTATCAAGTCTGAATCATTACTGCTGGAAGATAAAGGAGGTGAACCATTGAAAACTTAATGGATTAGAGGATAAAATTTGGGTAAACAACCGTTGTGAGATTTTTACTAAAACTCATATAAATTAAGTTACAGAAAACCAATTTTTTTAATCTGGTATATAATCTGGTACAGTCAGTCTTATTTTCTTTCTAAGATTTTATGATTGGTTAATAACAGGAAAAAAATTATTTCTATAAGTCTTTGTGGAGGAAAAGAAAGATATATTAAATAGGACTAGAATGTAAGACTGCCTTTTGATATATGCGTTCAGTAATGTTTTCTGAAACAACTGAGGGGCTTTGAGAATGGATTTTGTTTAGGTCATGAATCTTAGTTTTTTAGATGAAGATGGTCTCTGACGAATCTGAAATTACTTTGTAAAAGGCTAGGAAATTCTGGAAATTATTAAACCTGCCTAGGAAACTGCTGAAGAATTGACAACGGGACGGATCTTAAACGAAGAAGAGTTACCTTTTCTTTTCATCTTCTCCCTAAATCTATCCAGCCATTTTGCTCTTCATCTGTGTAGATGGCTTCAGGATGCTGGACGTCTCTGACATACATGAACCTAAATCATTCTTGATTACCTTAAAAAAGGAACTGTTGTACTTGCCTCCAAAACAATGAATTTATTGTCCATCTGTTTTGGTTATTCTGGCTATATTGTACTTAGTACAAAGGCAAAAAAAGCAAGAAAACAAAAACCAAATAATGTCTGCATTACATATGCTTCCCTACCACCAAGTCACAGCTTTCTAATGACCCCATTTCCGCAGTGACACAAGAACCACACTTTCTTGCTTACCTCATGCAAAGGGCAACATTTTAACAACGCCTTTCAACACTCCAGCACATACCCTTTCAGTAAGGGAACACTGGAATTTCAGAGTAGGTCTGCTCTGGCACAAAATCATGGATTTCATTAGCAGAAGAAAGTGTGCCTATGAATTATATAGTGTCTTTCCCACAGTGTATTCTTGCTCCATATAGACTATTTGTGTCTGTTCTACAGTATAAAAAACCATTATTGGTAGACAAATCCTTTAAGTTCTGTGGGTTTTAGGTTTTGGTGATCCTCTGCATTTCAATGGGATTGAATTTTGCTTCTGATGTACATAGCAACCTTAATTCAAACACAGTATGCTGATTTTGTATATTAACAGCAACAAGCTACTAAGACTGCTACCTTACCTTTCTGTTAATAGATAAATGACTGAACTATAATGTACAGTAGTTCCCAACTGATGTCTTTGGGTTGGTGAGGCTTTTTTTAAACACCTGATATTACAGTACTATGTAAACATGGTTTTCAAATCTTGGCCTTAACAACGGGGAGGTTAAAAAACTTTATTCATCTACTACTTTTCAGTGACAGCAGTGAAGATGGCCGCTTTTAAATCTGTAATTTTTTTGGCATTAAATTCAGAGCTATATTATGGCTAAAACTTTGTGACACAGAACGGTATGTCCAAATAGAAAGCATTAAAATTTTAATATATCATGCTTTACTATGTTAATGAAACTTAAAAAAATTAACATCACATGCAGATTTAAAAGCTCTAAGTTCTTTAGTTTCACCAGAGCTATTTTTTTATACTTGTTTCTGAATCACAATTTTTTTACTTTAACAATTTCTATAGTGATACTGTTATATGGACAATGAAATTGAAGATTTAAAATAAATGAGAAGTGTCAGGAATTAATTGCTCAAATCTGCTTTTCTTCTTATTATGTTTATCACAAAGAAAATTTAAAAATATTTAAGTACACAATTCAGTAGATCCAAAAAGTAACCACCATAATAACCCAAATTCGCATTACATACTCTCCAAAGAAAAATGTTGGATCTTCTCTTAATAACACAAATTCCAGGATTTGGTCAGACAGATAGCTCTGATAGGATGTTTTAAGAGAAAATCCAAGGTAAGTCAGTATGTCCTCATCATAAAATACTATTCTTTGTGCTATAAGAAGGTATACTAAGAACAGAGACTCTTTCAAGTAACCAAGTTACAGACTTTTAATCCTAATACAATCGATTAAATCTGAAGTTTTAAAGAACCTCAGTACAAGAATTCATGTCTAATTGATAAATTAATTTTAAAATTAGCTAGAATTCAAAATTTAATAATTCACAATATTCAAGCATCTCAGAAGCTCTCTTAGAAAGTGAGAAAATTTGCATTTGAAACACAAGCGATATTTTTTTTCATGGAATAATTCACTGCCCCTGTGCTTTTATTATCAGTAGGATCTGTTGCCTATTAATACACAGAAGAATGCTTAAAACTACTCAAAGCATGCAAGATGTTAACTTCCCAATTTGAAACTGATGCTGCCATTTTTCTTTGAAATAGTACCAAATGCCAGTACGAATGAAGTAGTATGAATGCCAGCCAAACTTTTTGACATTCTAAAATTAAAAAGATTTCTTTTTTTCCCCCATAGGTTTTAATGTGTTTCTTCTCAACATTTTTTTGTCTTTCCCTTTCTAGATTTCCCTCTTTTTTTGAATGTATGTTTGATACATTGAATCACAATTTTTTCCATCATCACTGCCTTGTGAAAGACATACCTCTATTTTATCTTCTTTCCCTTCTATTAATTCTCCAAGCAGCATGCTAGCATTTATGCTGCTCATTGAAGTTAGCTGAAGTGCATACATTCTCAGCCCATCAATTTGGTTTTCCTAGGAAAATCATTAAAAAAAGTGACATTGGCAGTTTTTGAAGAAAGAATGTCAGGAATCCCTACAATTACCAGCTATACCTACAGAGCAATAATGACCATGTAATCATCCTGTTATCACCTTTTATTGAATTTCATCCTTTTTATAAGAAGTAAATAGTGTTGATTATTTGAGAGTGAGAATACAGCTGCAAGAAGGTAAAGGTTGCCTAAAAATGGACAAAGGAAGAATGAATATTGGTTATGAACTGGAAGAGAAAGAAAGAAAAGGAAAAAAATAGCAATGAGGTAGGCATGGATCTAAGCACTATGGAGCAGAAATTGTTTGATGGGTTAGAAAATAACTTTTAGTGGAGATTTTCAGTTACAGGAGGAATTCAAGTGTGCAACTATCACTGTACTTCAACAGAAACTGTGGACAGTATCAAGATATTTGTTTTGGTACATGAAAAAGGGATTGAAAATGGAAGGCACTGAAAACCAAGGAAGTCACCCATAAACCAAGAAAGGGACATACTTTTTACTGGTTACTTCACTTTGCAGGTCCTTGATTTAATTCAGTGTGTTTCTCTAAGGCTGATTTTTTTCCTCTGAAGTTCCTACTATTAGGCATCAATATGTGCAGGGAAGTAACTTCCCTTGGTTTTCTTCGGTCCTGAGATAATATCTAATCTCCAGGTTAAACCTAGTAGGTCCTAGTTTTGTGCATTTGAGCAGGCTTTTCACAAATGAACAGCAGAGTCCATTTGGGATAGCAGAGCACCATTTGAGAGTGCTTTTTTTGAGCAAAAGTACTACTTTTACACAAAAACATGGCAGGTGCTTTCCATCCTCTATTTTTACATGGCATCTTAACAGTTAAAAGAGTTATTGAGTAGTCAGAGGGGCAGATTCTGGTTTTCCCACAATCAGAAGACTTTTATAGTATCAGCTACAGCACAGTTGTTCAGAAACTTCATCACCCTTTGTGAAAACACATTTAAAACAATTGAGGACAAAGAGACCAATCCCAAAAGAGACTTTTCTTCTTGTGTATAGCAGTTATGTATTAGGAAAGATGGACAACTTAAATTCTGGTCTCTCCTCTCCCATACTGCCTGTCCATGCTGTTTTAAGAGTAATTAATTCATTAGTATTGTGTGAAGCAGGGAGCAAGTTACGAACTTCTGAGCCCCTGTTTGTGCATCTAATTCTTGGTATCAATTGCATTACTTCAATTTCAAAACTTTCTGTAAACCCGTTGATATTTGGGGATAATTGTAATTCTGATCTGAATTCACATGACTGAAATCCATCTAATAATTAATTACTATTATAATTATATAAATATAATTGTAAATTTATAATGAAATTCCTTTACATTTTATATATTTGTTATATCTTTGAGCTTATCTCAAATCTTGATTTAATTTTTCTTATTCTTTCAGTTGACTAGTATATACAATGGATTCACAATCCCAATAGCCTCTGTTTTCCTTCCAGTTATTTTAATGGTATTAAGAATAACTAATCTTTACAAACTCACAGATGTATCAAGTAAGCAATAAAAATGATTAACAGTAACATAATAAAAATACTGCAGAAGCTTACTCTGAAATGTAGATCATCTTGCCTGCAATGCTGATCAATTAATACTTTTTAAGTAGTCTGGTATTTATTTAATATAACCTTTACACTGTCTGATTTCCAATAGCATTTAATTAACCTGCACAATGACTGCAGTTGTGTACATAAATTAAAAATTTGTAAAAGTAATGGTCAGTTAGGCAGCAACTAGTACAATTTGCATATACAGTGACATTAATTATGCTCTCAAATTAGACACATCATTGTTCTGGATGGTGTAGAGTTCTGGCCTTATAGGTATATTCCCTTCAACTTTTCACAAACATTTCAAAGTAATATATGTGCGTATACAGTGCAATTCGTTCTTAGACCTATTTTTACAGACAAAATTAAACTAAAAAGAGCTTATTAAAATACAAAAATAAACATGTTTATTCATTAATATTTTTTCTAATAGTGTTAATTATTACGTAGCAAAGTGAAAATCAAGGTAAAGGATTTTTAAAGGTAGTTTTAAGCATATAATATTTATTTAGCTTTATAACAAAATACTGGAGCTGTATGAAAAACAATCTACATGCAATTTCACAAAAAAAAAAAAAAAGTTAACTGAGACTTCTTGAGATTGTCTTTTTACCTGCAGTGTCCATTGCAGTCATTCCCCAGCAGCTTTTCGTACACAGTTCACTTCTGAATGCTTCCATTGCACATCCACAAGCCACGATGCTGTCATGGGCTATCGTTGAAGAGAACTTAAATTCTGTGAGTTTGTCACCTTCTAGACATTCAGAACTAGATGTTCTAATGCTTTTCTTCTCAGCTCAATATCTCTCTATTTAAAGAAGAGAGAGAAGTATGCATGCTTGACATGTTTTTTATAGTGATTATCCCTGCTTTAACTGCCATACTGAATACTCTCTCTAGCATTCTAATGATCTGTTGAAAAGTATCAGACAATTAATAGTTCTGAGATGTTGCTTAATATTGAGACAGATATCACTGAGTTACTTTACTGTGAGTTCCCATTTAAGAGATTATTTTTAAATATATGAAATTAGTGATTATGATGAGGAATCAGGAAAAGGACTTTATGGATGAGACACACACAGGCACCAAAAAACAATTTAAAATTAGTGAAAGATACTGTTGCAATAATTGAGTCTGTTCCTGGGCAGTCCCATAAATTATTAGTGTTTACAGAATAAATCTGTGGCTTCCATTTCTAAACAAGCCAAATCACCACACCCTCAAGGGCATGACTGCAATAGAAGAGTCCGCTTATACTTTGGAAATTATTCCTTAAATGCAAATAACAGAAATTAAATTAAATAAAATACTAGTATGCAAAATTACATAGTTCACATATTAAAATAACGTCTGACCCTCAAGGGATAAAAAAACATCTGAACATCACCATCTTGCCTGGCAGCCTGCTCTGTGAAATATGTATAGGTAACCAGATGGACTTTAAGAGTTGCAAAAGGCAACCTGCTCCTTCAGGACAAGTTCAGAGGTAAACCTAAGTGGGTCCAAAGGATGAGGAGGACATAAGTTGAACGAGTTTATGTTATTCTGCGGTACTAAAATACATTGTTGTAGGTTAACCCCAGCCAGCAGTTAACCCCTATTCCCTGTTGTCCCAGTTGTTTATTTTTTTCCCACTAGGCTGGATGGAGGAGAGAACTGCAAGGGAAAAAAGAATGAAAAACCCCTTGTGAGTGGAGATGAAGAAACTGGATGAGGCGAAGAAAATAAAACCCAAATGCAAAACCAAGTGATGCTAAAGGAATCACCACCTTTTACCAGCAGAACAATGCCCCCTGGTCTCTGAGCAATGAATACTTGGACTGTCCTTAATTGCCTGAGAAGGTGTCATCATTTCTCATATTAACACAAGAAAAATGACTTTAACCATCCTTTACATTCTGAAAACATACGGATTACAGCTGCTTCTGCCTGATATGAACAAGGAAATATTTTTACATTTTTGTTAGTGCTATTTGTACATTCCAATATTTTTATTTACATTCATTTATACTAACATTAACTGTAAGAGCAACACAACCATACTCAGTTTCTCAAAAAGAAGCCACCAGTATATTTGCATAATGGTTGGACTCAATAACCATAATTTTTAGGTCTTACCTAAATGATTTTATAACACATAGAAACTTGCCTTGCTAAATACACCGTGTCTACAGTGTAACTGCAGCAGCAATTCTGCTGTGGTACAGTTCATACATACAGTTGCAGCCAGCTCATAACTAAGTATTTTTCTTACCAACAGCCATAGAGCATTATCTTTGAAAAAGAAAAATTTGACATGAAGGCAAAAGGATGTTGGATCCTACAGAAAGAAAACAAAAAGAGCACATGGTACTATTTTGGAGAGGGTAAGAATTAAAATGGGTTTAGGAAAGCAAAAATATTTTCTTATTAAAATGAATAAATTAATATGAAAAAGAGTGAAATCTGCTGAGTTTTCTTTGGATTTAGTTTTTATGCAAAATAGCTGCACAAGATGAGGTGAGAAGCTATTTTACCAGAAATGTATGATTTGAAAATATTGTCCTGGACATACAAAACGTCGGTACTGTATATTTGTTTTGATTAATAGGAGATGCACAGGGAATGCTGCTGTGGGAATCAGACACCTTTCTCTACCCAAGAAACCTACTTTGAATTTGTGTTGTTCATGCAGAAAGATGGAGTTTCTCTTTTCATGGGTCCACTGACTGATTTAATGCATCCTCTGTCATACTGCTGCTGTGGATGTCATCTCTAAAGGAAAGAAGTAGAGAAAAAAAGTAGAAAACTGCACAGCAATCTATAAAACTATTGACATTTCGAGCATGTTCAGTCTGTCTCTGTGATTAAAGGCAAATGGTGCATACATGCTGATTACACTGTTTTTGAAGGACACAGTGTCTGGGTTTATGAAATTAATACTAATCTGAGACTCTTTAAGAATATAGTATTTTTATTTATATTATCTCTTAAGATACCATGTTGAGTAAGCTTTAAAGAAAGAGCAATTCACGTATCTGTTCAACAGTCCACTATTGAATGACTATGATTCATTTGCTGGATGTAAAGAAAGTTCTTTGAGATCGCTCTTGAAAGCAATTTGTCATTAGACCAGCACATTAGCTTTTTTCAAATGCATTTGCAAGATTCTTTGCAGGAAATAGTGCCTAATAAATTAAGGAAATGACAGAAGAAAGTTGAGGCCCTATTAAAGCATTAAACCCCATTATTTCTCAAACACAATAAAGGATAGCTGGACAACCATCTATAAAGTTTCATTTATTTTCTTAACAAACACTAAAAAAGTGTTTGCATTCATTACACTGAGCCTTTAAAAAATGAACCAACAGAATGCATACAATTGCCATTCTCCTTCCACAGCTGGTGTGACTGCTGTCGTCCACTGACTTTTCCACTAATGGAGCCTCGGTCCTAACACCCAGGTCAGACTCCCACCCTCCCAAAACCAGGGCCTGGGAAGACATAGTTTATTATATGCTGGTCTCTCAGCTCAAACTGCTGAATTGCACTTTCTTAAATCCTGCAGAGAGCCTTGGTTGAGGTTTGAATAAGCAGCTGAATTTCAGGTTGATAAAATGCTATGTGAACTTAAAATATTGAGTGCTACATACAAACATTAGTCTTCAGAGTATCGACTTTTTAGGGCTCAGGTTTCTAAGTTCCTCATGAGAACTAAATCAGGAAAGTATACTTGTGGACAAGGAGATAGAACAGGAAGATTGGATTTACAAAGAAAAAGAGAAAAAATAGAGGAAGGGGAACTGAATGGGAAAATATTCCAAAGAAAGCATAAAAGTATCATTGTCTTTTGATTTTTAGAAGTTCATCATCTTCAACTGATTCTTCATTCTCGTCTTTTGGGGATCCATCATATCATCAAATACACCAATGCTTTCTTAGCAGGAGTATTATAATTTTAGAAAACAGGAATCTGCTTTATGGTTTGACTTTCTATGTGAATTACTTCAAAAAATACAAAAGAAAAAGAAATGCTTATCTATGTCTTATGTAAAATGGTGAAATATGTATTCTACAGTTATTGGCAGGTTTTTCGCTCTCTATAGTACACTCAGGATTTCATCTAAGGTTTAATTTTTGTACATATGTGTTTATATTTTTTTTTTTTACTCTGCTAATAGCATGTTAATGTGTGAATACTCCTTTTCTAGGAGCTAGAATTCAGCAGTTTCTGATGTGGCAGGCAGTTGGCTGTGGGGCAGGTATTGTCCCAGGCATGATTTACTAACCTCTCTATCTTAGAGACAGGAGAAGCTTACCTTTATTAATTTTAAATACTAGAGAAAAACTGGCTAACAGATTGATCTTGCAGTTGGCGTGCTTTATGGACAAGCCAGCAGAAATTACGGCAATTCCCATGGGCACCTGTCAGTGAATACTGGAGAAAGTCACGGTCTCATGGCTTCCCATGTGTTTCTATGGGTACTCCAAGGGCTTGGCAGTCAGACCGAGGTCTTTCATTTTGCTGAGAGCTATCTCCTCACATTCACATGCAAAGGCCAAGTACATATACAGTTGGTTTATTAGATTCCTAGACTATTTTGGAAATTTATGGAGCCTTTTTTCAGTGAGTAGCAAAATGAGCCTCTTCACCTTTTGCAGATCTGTGTGCTGCATCTTTTAAACAGGTAAAACCCCTTGTACTAACAATGTTTCTTGAGGACCATCTTTTTTCTGGTACTCTTTCACATAATATCATCTTCTGGGCTTGAAGGCCACGCAGTAATTAAACTCAGAGTCACCTTAGCAGGGAAAGGATTTAGGATGTTCCTGTATTTAAATTCTGGATATGTAAAAGAGGGGTTTTTACAGTGCAATATGCTTCTAAAATTAACATTCATCCTTAAATGACATATGTATTGACTTTCTGGAAGGAAAACTTTTTATGCTGGATCTAAATAACTACCAATGTATTATAATTGCTTTGGAGTCTTTAACTCTCTAACATGTAAGAAAATATCGCCATCTGTTGCTCCGTGCAGTGAATGCAGCCACTTTCTATAGCCGCGGCCCGTACAACCCATTTTCTTGCCCTCTTGCATATCTCTGCTGTTGCAAGAATTCAATTGTTTTCAGGAAAAGCTGGCTTTCACACCAAAGGAGCTTCATGAATTTCAATGAACTCACATGGTAAAATGTCGAAACAAGTATAATACTTTTATTTTTTATTAATGGGGTTGGTTAAGGATTTCTGGGAACTCATTTGGCAGAGGCTGAGTTCTTTAATTGTTACAGACTAACTGTTGCGGTGGCTAACCACCAGGCTGCTGAGAAAAAAACAGTGCATTTAGTGCCGTGGACACTGTTACTTAAAAAACCTTGACTCTTACCTTGATGCTATAATGAAAGTAATGGGCTGAGGTGACTATTGTGGAAACAGTTTAGAATTTGTAATACAGAAGAACCTGGAAAGAATAATAATCTTATTCTAACACATACTTTTCCTAAACTTCTAATATTTACTAGTTAAGAAAAGCTTTTCTATTCTCTACTTTTTTGTATTAAAATATTCCTGTTTCTTTTTGTTTTCCACTCAGATACTTAGGGTCACCATTTTAATGGCCAAGAAAATAAAAAAAAAATTCTATGCAAAATTAAAATCCTTCCACTCTAAATCACAGGTACGGCATCTATAGTCTTTTTTTCACAGTTTATTCCAATTAGCTTGCACACTGCTAATTTCTCAAGTCACTTTGTACTGTATTCTTGTTTTACTAATTAGCCAC
Organism: Forpus xanthops; assembly: GCA_032466535.1. Taxonomy (NCBI): domain Eukaryota; kingdom Metazoa; phylum Chordata; class Aves; order Psittaciformes; family Psittacidae; genus Forpus; species Forpus xanthops. The sequence goes on from JASSUY010019936.1 coordinate 25,094, forward strand.
AAACAAGCAGTATATGAAAGTGTCGAAGGCTAGAGAAATTTGGCTGCAGTTAGGAGGACTGCAGGTCTTTGAAACTCACCCATCTGATTTTGAAACTTTGCTTATGAGTTCTTAGAGACGCACATCTGAAAGACAGGAGCTGGAGCAAACTAGACATCACAGGAGGAAAGCCAAAACCTGCACTCAGTGCAAGTTTAACCCATTCTCTCAAAAACACTTTTATTCTGCTTTTGTCTTTCTGATTAAACATCATCCAAGCTTTATATTCCCAATCCTCATCCTCTCATTCCTGACTCCAAATCACACCTTATTTCCTCTAGTTTTGATTTAGAGCTTCTAAAATTTGACAAACATTATCCCTTAGCACGTGAAACTACAGGTAGTTCAGCACTGATACCAGCTTGGTTGTGTTTTGCTCATAAAATATTATTTCCAAAATACACAAGCAAAATGCCTTTTTTACACATTTAGGTAGTGCAGTCTCATCAGCGTCCACCAAGGCCAATTTATGGGTGTTGAGCTACAACCACGAAAACAGGCTTTCTATTGTGATTTGTCCGAATTACTGTATTAATTGTGCAGGCAGTCTAGGAATCTAATAAAACTGCTTTATTGGATTACAACCAGCTTTTGTGGAGAGTCACCTTAGAAATACCACAATAGCATGTCATCTATACCTATTGACCTTTAAAGTATTTTATATATCTTTCTGTTTTATGCTAAAATTTACAGATCAAAGCTGCTAGTATGACAGCCTCAGATTACTTACAAATGGTGATCTAAACAGTTTTCCATATTGTTACTGTTTTCATCTGTCTCTTCACTTCCCAATATCTTGCAAGATTTTATCCTGACAACCAGTCGGCACTTTCACATAAACCAACAACACAGCCAGATCCAGTGGATGATGTAAATAGATGAGATTTGGTGACACCTGTTCAAAACTTGATCTTGAAAACTTCCATTAGGGCAAGCTAAACCTAGAAAAGTCAAAAGATGAGAAATATGTCCTATTTCTTACATTATCAATCAGGATTACTGTTGTGGGAATGCAAACACAGCATTGTACTTGCCAGAAAATGTGTGGTCCCTAAGTACATTGTTTGAGGAAAATGAGCTGAGCTAAAATATGTAAATATGAGACAAAAACCATACACTCAAGAAAAAAAAAACAAACACCAAACCAAACCCACAGCAACCCCCATCATGACAGGATAATTTCACTGCTCTAGTTTAGAGAACAATTCGACAAACAGTTGGAACATTAAAAAAATGGCACAAGTGGCTGATGTCAGCAGTGGGGGGACTTTTTCCAAGTATATCCTTATGCTTCGATTCTGCCCATACTTTGTGAAATTCTTTTCCTTTGACACGTAGTTGGATCCATGGACTGAAACAAATGGAGCAATACAAGAGACAAGGAGAACTAACTTAAATGATCTTTTAAAGAAGATAATTCCACAACTTAAGAAAGCAAACAACAGCAAAGTCAAGCAGCACCAGAATCTGTTGAAGTCAGAGGTGCAGATACTAGGACAATTCATTAATGCTCCGTGCGTGAAGGTCTGAATTATTTTAAAAGCACTGTATTTGCATTTTAGATATAGCAGAATGAACTAATTATGAAATGTATGCATCAAAGATTTCATTTTCAGGCTTGACTTTACTTTGGAGATTAATTTTTTACTTTATCATTTTTGCAGGCAGTTCAGTGAACAGCCTTATTTGAATGTTACTCATTGTTCAGTGATATATGAAGTGTATTTAATCAGTGTGAAGAAAGTAAATTAAACTATTATCAGAAGCATCGAATGTTCTAAAATATCTCAAAAGGAAGGTCAAAAGGCAATGTCTCTGCTAACAATACGAGAAACAATATATTTAACTTATTCTTTAGATCCAAATTTTTCATGGCATATACATTACTATTTTTCACATAAAATTTCAGTGTAAAATGTAGGGGTTTAATCCCCTTAATTACAAATGTCATATATATAGTGGATCAAATAAGTTTTCAAAGTTTTGCTAATAGATGCTTACAGAATCACAGAATACTTGGGCTAGATGCAACCTTAAGGATCATCCAGTTCCAACACCTGTGCTGTGGGCAGTGATAGTTATTTTAGAGTTGATGTGCGTTTTAAATGGATGGCTGTGAAAATCTTTGACAATACAGTCCTTGTGGTCATCATTAAATTATCTGCCAGCGTGGTACTTATTACAGATGAAAGTAATTGCCAACAAGGACAATTTCACTTGTTTCTAAAAGTATTGCGAACCCCTCCTTATTAAGATCCAAGCTGATCTTAATAAAATCATCATATGAGCCTCTATTTGATTCTTTTTAATCTTTCAGTGCCACAAGTGCTATCTTAGTTTTGACCAAAACAGCTAGATATGAGAAACTGTTTGCTTAACAGCTATGAGAAAACATACTAATTCTTGAACTAGCAGTTCCAACCCAGTTATCCAGAATTGCTGCATGTGATGTGCAGACAGGATTTCTGTCCCTGTCCAACCAACAGCCACATCTAAGAGCATTTTCACATATTAACATCTTGTGCATACAAAGGTAGAACTCTCTCAATGCCACCACAGCCTTAACCTCAGTGGAGGAAACAGCATGCCAGTTGAAAAGTCACTGCCAAAAGGAATCAGAGCTATGCCAAAGCATGACACTGTTATGACAAACTTGGACTAGAAATACTTATTTATATTCACTGCCCTACACTCATGGATCATGTAAGCAGGAATGAAGCAAGAAACATTTAAAAAAATTAATAAAATCCTCCCAAGTCTTTTACGGTTTTCACTTTCTGCATCAAGGAAGGCATCAATTCTAGCTCAGACATGAAAAAGTCACTTCTGAAATGAACAGACATGAAAGAATAGAATATGTGCATGCAAACCATTAACAAGGTAAGTTATGTTCAAAGGGTAATATTCCATGTCTGGACTAAGAAATGAATTCACAACACAATAAAAAGTGGTGACGTTTGCACTGTGGCTTTTGGAGTAAGTTTCTGATTAAATTATGGATAACTTTTTTTTCTACTTGAAGATGTACTCAAGTTAACTTTAACTGTGGTCAATAAATTTCATTTTATACCACTACTAAATTGAATTACTCTTCTTGTCTTTTTAACACATTTGTGATATCCCATCCACTAAAAGCTGATGGCTTTGTTTTGTAAGACTTCTTAACTGGGGAGTTCTACACTGAACAGGCTATTAAGAATGAGCAATACTTCAACTGGCTAGTAAAAATGCTTTCTGTGAAAGAGGAAAACATTACTTGAATTTGATACATTTGCTTCAACAAACCTTCTCAATTTCTGCTTTGACTTATTAGAGCCTTGCAGGCAACATTTCAGGTTGATCTCATAGAAGTACATTGTAAGTGTTTATAGAGACCGATGACATCCAATATACAAGAATACACAGGTTGACCAAGGAAAATGATTCTAGCTTCTCAGTCTTGGAAGCAATGAACATGCAAAATCATCTGAAGCTTCAAATTAAGTATTCCGCAGGATCTATTACACTTTATCTATGACCTTCTTTCTGTAAACACAGTAAATGCCTTTTAAACATCACTACCACAAAGAGTTCCCTTGGCTTGAAGAAAACAAGCGTAACTAAGCCTTTTCAAGATGAGGGTTATGCTGGCTTGCAGGATACTTTGCCTTCCAATTTTATGATCAGAGGAGACTATATAAAACTCCTGGTGAAAAGTATTATTAGAAATGCGTCCAGCTATTTTAAACAATTTCTGACATGACTGGCATTTCCCTACTTATTCAATGAGTGCTGAGTATACATAAATTATCGCTGTCTCCTTTCCTTCCCCTCAATCTGATTTTTTTAACCTCGATTTAAATAGCTGTATCGGCATATGAAGGCTACTAAAACTACGCAGCCTGACAGATAACAGCCACCTACTCCAGCAGATTTTGATTCAATTCCTGATTATTTTGCTGAGCAAAGTTAATCTATAAAATCTAGATTTAGTACAATTGTAAAATTTGATTATTTGGAGTCCACTGATGTCATCCTTAAAACACCCTAGGTTGTACTTAGGACTAAAAACGGAGCTGTGTTCTTTGAGAATAAAATTGCTGCTGCTGTTAATTAAGATCACTAGATATGTTAAAAGAAAACTAACAAACACATAAAGTTGTTACATGCAAATAAGTACCACACATATGAAAAGTATGGTACTTATCATCAGGCTAAGTTCATCCTGTGCTAATAAAGTACCTCTTTTTCGTGTCTTTACCTGATACACAGGTGAACATTGATGAAATAAGCAAGGAAGATAAAGTTTTCATAGGCAGTTGGAAAACTTGAGCTGTAACAACACCCTGATTCTGCAGTTGATTTCATGCACTTGAACTTACTTGCAGGAACACATCTCACAGTTTGATCTGGGTCTAGCATTCAAGCTTTGATTTTTGAGCTTCGCTTTAAACAGCTTCTTGAAGTTATGGACCACTGAGATGGAAAATACATGACATAGTAAAATAAGTGTTTGTGTCTTAAATAGCAGACAAAAAGTACATGTTAAATAGTAAAAAATAAATTGTACAGTAAAGAAAATGATCAGCTGGTATGTATTAACAAACTGAAGTACCACTACTAGCAATTTAACAATATCATAGTGTGCTTCAACTACAGTACCTGTATAAGAGGCCCCATCTTCCTTAAGTATGCAAATCTAGAACCAATTTAGAAATTCCATAGAAGTATGCCTGATTTTATGTGTGTGCTTAAATTCACACTTATCACTTAAATGACTTAATAGAATATTCTGCCAGAGTTATCTTAAATCGTCAACTATACTGACCGCTCACAGATGGATTAAGTACATTGAACTTTCACTTCAAATTCTATACTGTGTAGATCTCAGGCTCATAAAGGTTCATTGAGTATTAGATGTACCTCAGTTACTCATTCTGTATTACCTGTAAATCCCTGGAATCAAAGCTAAAGTTGAGGCTATTTTTCTTTGAGATCTACTTGTTCTTCTTTTTTTTTTTTCTCTTATTGAGAGGTCTTCTTATCTTCCATAAGTTTCTGAGCAATTCTACAGGCTTTAAGAGTCACTTTTCTTCACTGAAATATATTTCAGATGGATAAGAGCTTCAGTTAAATCCTCAGAAATTATACTGTCTCTAAATCAGAGTACAATTTTATCTGTGACACCAGATATTCAAACTTTGAAAAGAAAGTATGAGAAAGATGTAGAGGATTAAACAGAGTGATAGTCAAATTATCTCATTCATTTAACATCACCTGATGTTTAAAACAAAAGACATCCTGAAGTAAAGAATCTCAAGGAAATACCAGTTAAAATACCTTCTGCTAGAAAACATCAAAAAATAACTGGAAAAGATTGCATACACTTGCTATGGCATATACATGAGATGAAGGGCCAAGGGATATTCACAAAACCTCAGAAAAGAACATTGCAACAGTGCAGATCAAACACAAGAGCTGAAAGTGCCCTACTCAGAAGCAGCAGCAGCTTCTGTTCAATTAAGGTAGAAAAAAATTAGTTATTTTTTGTGGGTATGTTTCATTTCTCTAGTTTTACCTTAGCAGATTTGATTTTACTTTGTTTTCTGTTTTTATCTCCATACTTAGAACTAGGACAACTTAGAGAAATTAAAGAAATCTGCTTGGAAAGAGAAAAAAATAATTGAGAAAGTATGAGTTTAGTTATCCTGTTCATTTTTAATTAATGTATTGAATTTGATACTGCAATTCTGATACTCAGGTGGCAGAATGAAAGGCCTTGTCTAACTTTTGTTAAGGGGATTTTAATTTATATACCTTAGTTTCCAATATAAAGACGGGCAGAGAGCTAGGCTTTAGTCAAACTGGGTCGCTGGAAATATCCCAAGTTTTGATGTTGTACGTGTTTACAATAGGAAGCAACAGTCACACACATGGTTAGAAGACAGTCCTGGGGTTTTAATTTCAAACATATTGTGGACAGTATGTGGCACTTTCTTCAAATCCCAGAAAGGGTAATATAAGGGTCTCTGACCTAGCTGTTTCATTCCAGGAGAGTACCAGAACTGCAGTAAGATTAAACAGATGCATCCTCAGTCCAGACAAAACAAAGACTAATCCATGTACCTGAAAGTCTTGGAGAAATCCCAAGTTCCATGTTACAATACAGTGAAATTCGGAGATTTACATAAACCTTGCAAGTTGAGTTATTTGAAGCTATTATGTCAATTTTAAATCATGTTCATTCTGATAAATAATTGTTTTTACATACTCATCTTTGGATGGAAGAGGTAGGAAAGTAGCCAATATACACTCAGAAGCTTATATTATAAATTCCTACTGAGTCATAGCTCAGACTTCGTAAAGCATAATTACTCCAAATTCTTTGTCTTCAACATCTGGAAAAATAGGGAAAAGAACCCTGTTCCTATTTAATGCATCTATTTTATACAATAACCAGTAAAACTAGATCCAAACAATGCTCACAGCCTAATTTAAGTGAGAAAAAGCAATTAATTACTATTCTGGTCTCAATTTCTTCAACCTACCTAGGTAAGTTAAATAAATAAATACATCTCACAGGAAAGATTAAAAATCTTAATCTTAATTTAAGTTGTTAATAGACAAGTTTATAAGCTGTCCTACAGAATGGGTGAGATAGGAGAATATCTGACCAAGACTAGTTGCAGTTCATAAACAGAAAAGAAAAAAAGAGTTTAAAATAATCCAAAGAGATAAAAGTGAGTTAGATAAACAGTACAGTTGCGACAAATTTTCTTCATAGTTCTAACTTTCAAAATTAAAAAGAAATTGATTACAATTTACCCACCAAAGCCCTCATGAACCTTAGTCTGGTTTTCGTGCACATCATAACAGCTCTCAGTCCTCTCTTATGCAAAACAACAGTGTCTTTTGGGGTATGTATCAATGCAAAGAAATTCACAGGAGTCCATCACTCACACTTATGTGCATCTTTAATTCTTTAAAAGGGGACAAGATAATTACTTGTGTTAGGTTCAGTATATAAAGCCAAGACTGAAATCTGTAGAAAGAACTCATAACAAGTGTTTAGAAGCCTAAAACGCATCACAGAATGAAGTCACTGTTTGTCTTCATATTTATATTGGTTCAGGAATTATTGCAAAATATCTCATGAGCTAAGAAGAAAGCTGAAGTGTTGTTTTGCAGATGCTGTATTCATAGGAATTTTCTTTCAGGTTTGAAGGTTCCTTAGGTGGGTAAAGGAGGTAATGTATACAACACTGAATTTGTAAATCTTTTTTAGCCTGACATTAGAGTAAGAGATGCTAAAAAAAGAGCATATATTTGTTTCACTGTTAGGAATATGTTGTAGTGCAATTGTGTCACTTAATTCCTTGAAATAAGTTGTGTGTCCTTCTCAGAGCACTGCCTAGAAAGTATCAGTTACTCATTAATATACTTTGTCAGAATCAGTCTTTATGTTTCTTCTGTTCCTAATGGTGTTAGAAAGAGGCTCTTGAACCAGACACTCAGTAGCAATGAGTATACTCCATGGTCTCGTGAATTTTCAGCCAAGTTTTCTGTGTTATTATTAATGAACATTTTAATTAATAATAATGAACATATTAATGAGCATATGCCAAAAGGTCTTTGCAGAAAATACTAGGCAACTGGCAAATTCCAATACCTAGTGAATTTTTATAGCCAATTTATAAACCTTGCCTGTTACAAATGAAAATCTCAAGTATTTTAAACTATATTGAATGACTATATTGAATTCTAAACTATATTGAATGTATTTTAAACTATATTGACTGCAGTTATAGTAAACATATGTACCGAAAACCAGGTTTATATCATTACAGAATCTCTTATGTTTGTACTGTCAGGTGTCAATGGGAGTTTAGAAGTCTAATTTCTGGCAGGCAGCACTAGGTGGAGATAGTGATTCACAAATGCTTCCTAACAGACGGGCTGCTAAACCACGGTTATCTGCCAGCTAACAAGATTTCATTTTTGCATTCAGTTTTTTGCAGACTGCCAGGTTGCAGCCGTTTGTTTGGTTTGTTTTTTTTTTTTTATTTTAGTAGCTGTCTCAAAGAACGTGAAATAAAATGACTCAGGACTCCCTGAATCTTTCACACACATGTATGCATATGTAAATCACAAAACTTAAGGCAAACTATAAACAAAGTACCAGTTTTATTTCCAGGTTTAATATGTGTGAAATTTACTTAGGAACAGTAAGTTCATGCTTTTAACTTAAGCCATAAGAAGAATCCTTACCCATGTTTTCAAATTTACTTTTTTGAACCTGATTAAATTAAGACTTTGTGAAATTGAGATTTATTTTGAAATTCCTGGGGAAAAAAATGCCAATCAGGAGCAATGACTGATCTCACATACCTCATCCTTTTCTTTAACATCCCTATGAGTGAGTTTTGAACAATTAAGGGCCACTAAAAGAGAAAAACCAACAGGGAAAGATAATTGCATGCAACTAAACAACTGCCAAGAGACCACTTTGCAGATAATTTGGGTTAAAATCTAAGAATGGTTAGTGATGCAAGAAGGTATATGACATCACTGTAAGACAACGTGCAATTAGCAGAAAGAAACTACACAGTACAATCTGCAAATCTGACATGTTTGAATTACAAAAAGTTAAAACCCAAGCATATAGCAAGTCCTTTTATTTGGGTTGCTGTTTACGACAAAATCAGCTGGAGTTCTTGTGTTGGTGTACTACCTCCCTATTGTCTGAAAGATGGGACCTCCTGACAATGACATTGTTTTGACTTAATAATCATTTAAACATCCTGAACTGGAGTGTGGGCTCATTTCCCAATGGCAATCAAACTTCAGATTTTGAATTTGGCTGAGCCTTGCTGTAGGTGACAGCGGTCTGCGCAGCTACATTGGGACAACACATCCAAAAGGATTCCCAGGAAAACATCTGCTTCAGTTAGCAGAGCCATAGCAGGCATTTGGCAAATTTCACTAGCAGACTTGCTGACATTTGGACACAAACTGTCTGGAATTAATAAGCCTGGGCTGATTTCTTTGGGTTTGCACCATCGCATCATTCAAAGAGAAAAAGAAAAATATCAATTATTACTGTCCTGGTAGAAGCTATTAATGACTTTTCTCAAAATTGATAAATATTCATTTGCTTCACCTATCTTGGGCCTCTTCAGCACATTTCTAGTTATCTCTAATTAGTAAAGATACTGAACTGTACTTATTGATATGACAGCAGCATACCCAGACTAAGAAGGCTTTTTTTTTTCAAGCAAGATAACAGATCACACAGGACATGATGCGGCTGTCCTATAGCTTTTTGCCTAGTGAAGGGAAAAAATAAAGGAGTTGGAAAACTGCTTGAGGATCAAAACAGTGGCTGAGGTTAGTTAACATACATAGACCTCCCCAATAATCATTAACCAAAATTATAATACAATTTATTACTGGAAATAAGGAACTTGTATCATTACTATGGTCTTTCATAGAATCATAGAATAGTTAGGGTTGGAATGGACCTTAAGATCATTTAGTTCTAACCTCCCTGCCAGGGGCAGGGACACCTCCCACTAAACCATACCACCCAAGGCTATGTCCAACCCGGCCTTGAACACCGCCAGCAATGGAGCATTCACAGCTTCCCTGGGTAACCCATTCCAGTGCCTCACAGCAAAGAGTTTCTTCCTCATACCCAATTGAAACTTCCCGTGTTATGCTTGAACCCATTACCCCTTGTCCTCTCAGTAGAGTCCCTAATGAAGAGTCCCTTCCCAGTATCCCTATAGGCCCCCTTCAGATACTGGAAGGCTGCTATGAGGTCTCCATGCAGCCTTCTCTTCTCCAGGCTGAACAGCCCCAACTTTCTCATCCTATCTTCATACGGAAGGTGCTCCAGTCCCCTGATCATCCTCACGGCCCTCCTCTGCACTTGTTCCAACAGTTCCTTGTCCTTTTCATGTTAAGGACACCAGAACTGCACACAATACTCCAAGTGAGGTCTCACGAGAGCAGAGTAGAGGGACAGGATCACCTCTCTCGATCTGTTGGTCACACTCCTTTTGATGCAGCCCAGGGTGCGGTTGGGTTTCTGGGCTGCAAGAGCACACTGCCGGCTCGTTCATTTTGTCATCGACCAGCACGCCCAAGTCCTTCTCTGCAGAGCTGCTCTGAATCTCTTCCCTGCCCACCCTGTAGCTCTGATTCCATCTAAGTACTCATGGCTTAACCAGGATTATGACTTTTTGTGGCTGTTTTAGAAATGAGAAGGATCCTACCAACTTTAATGATTTTAACTGTCTTTAAAACATATTATCAGTACTAATGTCTAGCTTGAAAACAAATGCTTAAGTGTACCTGACCACATGAATTGGACCAAAAAGGACTTCTGAAGGTCCTCATCAGGGCATGGAGGATTTGTATTTATTGTCTGTGATGCATACTGAGAAAAATACAGGATGTCCTTCCAGAATATTTTAGCACCAGCTTATTTCTGTCCTCAATGCCTGGCAAATGAATCATAACAAAAAAGCTCTCTCAGTCCTTTTTTTTTTAATTACATTAATGTATTTCATATTTCATATAATCAGAATACTTATTACTAAAAGACATGAATCTAGATCTACTTTTCTAGGGAGAAGTGTTACAGACTCAACAAGTTGGGGGAAACAAGTATATAACTATACAGACACCCACCTGCACTGAGTATTGTAGCATTCAGACAACCACAGCATTTATTTATAATTTGCAGTGACTTTGCATTGCCATAGTCCCTGTTAGACTCGGCAGTTTGTCTTTATCTTGTTCTAGACTATTTCTGAATTATGGCTATTCCTGTTGTGCTCACAGTACCTTCCTTCACTTCCTTTTCAAAAAGGAGGACGTAATTACACACAATCTTGTCTTCCTGATAACAACAAACTTCCACAAACCATGCTGGGTATGTATATTCACACCAACTAGAGGCAAGGTTCAGGGGTGGTGGTGCAAAAGGCATATATATGAACACACATAAGAAGAGTGTATATATATAAATATATGAATATATATATTAAAATTGTCAGAGCAACTACATGCTTTGGATTTGGTTTTGGTGGCAGTAAGTAGAAGGAATTTCAGAGCAGTGTTCCCCACTCCCCCCATGGTAATTTGAGGTTCAGCACTCTAAATAAGACAGATATGCCAGTTTGGTAGGATGAACCCTTTTAAAGCCAGCTATAAAATAATTACTTTCAAAAAACCCACTTTTCCCTCATATTTTCTGAGAAGGCTCCCACTGCATGGGAGCAGTTACATGAATTCCTTCTTATATGGAAAGGCAGGAATGAAATAAAGGATTTTAAAAAAAAAAAAGCTTTTAAGGTATAAAGAGAAGGCCCTTCCACCTTCTATCAAGAAACAACTATATTCTTCCTAACAGTGCAATGAAGCAAACTACAGTGCTGTATATAATTTGAATGCGACACGGTATATAATAATTACTTTGGTGAACCTAAAGTAGCCCAATCAGCACATCCTTAGTACACACATATGAAAACAATAACAGATTAAGACTTTTTTATTGCCAAGGACAAATATTTTTTTTCAGTTATTCAGCTCACACACAACAATGCACATTTTTTCTTTTTTCACCTTTAGTTTCTTTGTGCTTAATACATACTAAAGGGTTTAAACCTTGGTATTTAAAGTTGCACTCTGAATTCTGTAGTGAAGAGTAATCAGATTTTCAAGGACTACTTAGTGAGGAGCCTAGAAGTCAGCAAGCAAATCCGATCAGTTTTTATATTAGGCGTGAAAACATAGACTTTAAGATTTAAGCTAAAACAAACTAGCGCGCTGAAAGTTTATGCTATGTTTAATATTTATAATGTAAAGCTATTCAATGAAATCTGACGGAAACTAATACTTCCATTTTAAGCCGTGCCACTTTTCACACATGTGGTATCATGCTACTTATAAATATCTCTCCAAATATATGTGACTAAATAAGGTGTTCTGGATTCTGCATGCAGGGGTGAGAAGGAAAGGAAAAAATCCTTTCCCCTTTACCATAAAGCAAATCTTTAGGATAGGCTTTTTGAGATCTCCCTTTTACTTCCTGCCATAGCTATGAGCTTACCTCCACTACAGAAATCCAATATAGCTGAGGGAGACACACTACATTATGTTGCAGATCTGCAAGTGATATATAGGATCCATAGTGCTGGCCCAAATGGTACAGTTTTTTCAAGTACATGCTGGAGGTGACGAGGCTGGCATTCCTTGTTTACTGTGGAAGGCAGAAAAGCCTTGTTTGTGGCTTTTTTCTATTTCCCATTTGCACAGTTGGGGTGGGGAGGCGACCCGAAGGGATGATGACATACCCACTTCAGTAAGGTTGAAAGGAAGTATCAAACAGTGAGAGCTTACAGAGTTTGAAAAACAAACCCAGTATGTAGACTCTCAAGTAACTATCTGGAGTGCAGACACATATGCTATCTGTGCATCACTTACGTGCTGATCGCACCCTTTTCATACAGTCGTGTTTCTTCTCCTGGTCACAGTTTCCCCCACACACTTATTCCTTCATGCTGTATACAGTCTAAACTGTGTTTCCTTGCAGATTATTTCCAGATTACATATCTAGCCACTTGTTGATATCAATTGATATTTAAGAGACAAATGTAGCTGGAATGTAAAAAGGGATAGATGCATGATAAGGCAATAGATGGTCATGAGGTCAAAGGAAGAAGGGTTGTTATATCAGTAGAGGATTAGACATCATAGAATCAAAGAATAGTTAGGTTGGAAATAACCTTAAAATCACCTAGTTCCAACTCCCTTGCCATGGGCTGGATTATTATGCCCAATAGACCAGTGGTGACAAAAGCCATCTAAATGCTCAACTGACATATATAACAAATAAGGACGCAACAATAATAGCAGCAATATACCTGAAGAATATACAGGAAGGAATCTCAAAAAAAACCCAGTCCTACAGGGTGGGGTTAAATTCCCACCCATACAACCCCTACAACCCTCCCAAACAACAACAAAAGGCACTAAGTCAGCATTCTCACCTATGCTGTCAGATCCTCCTCAAGCCTTCTTCATCAGCCATATGCTGCTCTCACACAGTATAATTTACAGTATATAAATACAATTACTCACCTGTAAAATTACAACCACCTTACTTTTTCAGAAAATAAATAATATATACCCTTACTAAAATTCTTGGTGAACTGAAACCGCTGCCAAAACTCCCATTGTACTCAATGCAGCTAGGATCTGAAGCATGGACTTCAACATCAAGAGGTAAGGTGTTTTCTTTTAATGTACATTGCATACATTTTTTTAATATACTGACACAGTAACTGGTATGGAAGGAAAGGCATGTGAATTAGAGTGGGGGCATGTTCCTAATAACTCATAAGCAAAACTACTGCCAGAGCCCTTTAAATAAATAATAGATGATAGATATAGATAGATAGATAGATGGATAGATAGATTATATAGATAGATAGGAAAATATGGGTTTTCTTAACCTACAATGTTTATTATGCTAATATTCAAAGCTCTCCAATGTGGGCATAATAAACAGCTTTTAAAAATTGTCCTTTCAGTTTGGACTTCAGGCTGTATTGCTGAAAGACTGCCTCCCAGTCCCTGAAGGTCTAATGCACTAATCTAATACACAGTGGCTGGCCTATTACAGATGATTACAAATTACAGAAGTCCTTGTGTTGCTATAATTTTCTACAGATTGCTCCTTAAAGCCAGAAGGTGCGAAAAGAAGTGTAAACTGTAATTTCTCCTATATACATTGGATTTAGCTGAGTTTGGAGCCATAATGAGGGTACCCTATATATTTACTATTCTATATGAAATTTGCAACCTAAGGAAGCAAAACCAAGTTTTGCTCCTTAATGTAAAATTAGAAGATGGGTTGGATTCTACCCACTCTTGGGAGCTTCTGCAATTTTTCTATCATATCTGTATTCCAGTCACATATATATATATATATATATATATATATATATATATGAAATCATAAAAAAATATTCCCTTCCTTTAAAAATTCACTGAGGGCTTTGAGATGCTATTATTATATGACAGTAGTGCCATGAAAATAAGTAGTTTAGAAACATAAAAAAAATTGCAGATAAAACTACAAAATGTGTACTTTTGATTGATATTGCTTTCTTTTTGTTGGGTAAATTATGTGCAGGATTAGAGTGTGCTTGAAAATTAACAGCACTGTTCTTTTGTTTCATCTTCTGCAGTTCTGGAGACCAAAGGAGCCTCGGGAATTAATTGTAGCCTTCTAATAAACACAATGATGTAATGACGTATTTAACATTACTGTTTTGTTTGATTCCAAATAAGTTGGAGATTTTTTTCTGATGTGATACTAAAACAATTACCATTTTGAAAAAGGATAATTAATCCACAGTTTTTTCACATTAGATCAGTTATCCCTAAAGAGTGCCCGCAGATCTGATGGTCTTCAGCTGCTGTGTATTTATTTTTCATTTTTTCTAGTGATGCACCGCCCCATCAGTGCTGACATTTAAATGAGTGAGTATTCAACACAAATGTGATCATTTGTATAGCATCCAATGCGGCACCATACTGAGATGATTGCTTCTGGGAGCCATCCATGGGTTCTCGAATAGGGGGGAAAAGCCAGGCAAAATTTTATCTATTTACATTTTTCTGTGATTAATTTTTATGCAAATAAGGGCCCGACCGTGCTCCCATCTCACCTGAATCATGCGGATCATCAAAGACAAATTGAGCATCACTTATTTAAAAAATAGGCTTTAAACTACTCTACAGCTGTGTTGGAAAATGCTAAGAGCAGGGCATGAACTTCTCTAATGTAACAGGAATAGATAAGAAAATGCTTCTTTTTGCATTTTTGTCCACACTGTGATAAACATGAATCTTAACAAAATCCTAAAAATAGTATTTTATATTCCTTATGCCCTTGTAAACATTTTACTATGGACATGCTACATAAAGAGATTTTTCCAATTTCAGAATACAAACAAACGTTCTGGTGAAAAAATGCTTTGCTTAGTGATGAAAAAGACCGTATTGGTTAGCATACTTAGAGTGCATAGTTTATTTATGTTTTTAGGCAGAATTCAAAACATCATCCAGTTACATACTATAGGGAAAAAGGCTTTACATAAACAATCTTATAATGTTATAATATCGTATCTATATGCTTGTGTTTGACTATATTGGAAACTTGAACTTTCTTAAACAGAAGGCTTTTAAAAGAAATTCAGGATTGGCAGGTTATACTGGTGGGCATCCTATAATTGTTGATACTAATATTGAAGAGTACAAGTGTGAAAAACTAATCTTGTTATTTACTTCAAAACAAATTTATATTTCTCTTCCTTTAGGAGTGCAACAAAACTACTTCTTTATAGCATTAAGGAATAAGGCAGTTTTATCAGCCATAACTATAATTTCTTTGGCTAAGATAACTAGCACTTAGAAACATGTACATTTGTTCCTCTAATTTGCACTTGAAATTTGTATCCAGATGTAAGAATGCTTTCTCATGGAAAGCCTTCTCTCAAAGAAGCTGAATTTTGAAAAGGCAGTTTCTCTTCAGAATGCGCTCTGAAAATTGCAATATGTACCATCAGCTCAGAGACACATTTTACAAATCTTTCCAGAAATCAATATCCCTAAAGCTAATCTCAGCAGAGTAAATGTGATGTGTAATGGAGAAAGAATGGTCTTTATCAGCTAGAGTTTGAAAAAAAGAGGCCTGTGCATCAGATGATCTTATGGCATTAGAGCAAAGATGTCCCCCTACATATGACACATATGAAAGCCGTAATTTTATAGGTTTGATTAACCCACAATTTAATGAGTTACCTTTCATTAAACTGTGCAGCTGAATGCAAGTATTTCATATCCAAATAGCATATATTTGCATATATGTGGATGGGATCATTTTTACGCTCAGAGTTTCTGCTTAATTCCTGCCAGTTCCATGTCCCTTATTAAACCACTGGCACAATAGGGAAGACTAGAATTGCTGCAAAACCAACAAGAATCCTGATACTGGTCTCAAGAAACCCAGACTCTCACCCAGCCTTCAGCCAAGACTGCCACTGCAAATGTTCAGCCTCTGATAATTTTTGACCCATTGGTTTCAATGTTTATATATTCATTCCTCTGTCTAACCCAGTTATGAGAAAGACTGCACTGTGGTAAATTTGGATTATATCTCACAGATTGACTACATAAATGATAGCATTTCAGGGATTCACAAAAAAAATAGATGAATCCTGAAGCCTTAGGAGTGAAGAAAGTTAATTATTAAACCAAAAAAAATCCTCAAGACTTCCTTGAAAAAGAGGACCAAGTTACAAAGACAGCAAAGCCCATTAAAAAAATTTCAAGACCAATTGGGCCCATTTAGAATCCTATTAAGTGGAACCAAGGTTAAAGTAATTATCATTCACTGTTTTTTATCAAGCTTTAGTATCTCCTATAGAAAATATCTTCTATGATTGCGTTAGTTGAGAAATATATTAAGAAATTTTCTATGAACAGGTTTCTATTTATTACTCTGTCACAGGTATACGCATAATTTTTTATAAATTGTGGTCATGATGCCCTATTGGAATAATCCTGCTATTATTATAAGTAATATATGAAAAAATACTATGAAGCAGTTTACAGTGAGGATTCAGAATAAACTGAAAATGTTAAAAGTGGTATCCTGGTGTTTAATTCCAAATACTTACCGCAATAGTCTTATAGATTATGAAAAGCATAAAGAGATTATTTTGCCAGCCACTGAAACACATTCCGAGATGGAAAATATCTGATGTTTAATCACGTGATCATACTGCACAAATTTTAGGACAAGGAATGGAAGAAGTAGAATATACAATGTACCATCTCTCTTCTCAAAGACCATTTGCTGGTACTTACCTTGCTGCGGAATGTAAAACAGTGCTAAAACCAAACAAAAATAAGCATTTGCCACAACAATGCCTTTATTTTCAGTTACAATAAAATGGGGAGAACAGAAAAAAAGCAAAAATCTGGTTAGCCTAACAATTTCAGCTTTAATAAAGCTGTATCCTTTAATTTAAATCAAGTGAATTGGTGAGTTGTTTATATATATATACACACAAACCCAAGGTATTTTATATACATATATATGTATGTATTTATGTACATATACACAGACATACACAGGTTTTCCATAGATATACCTATCAATTACAACATTTTTTTTTTTTGTTAATTTAGGAAGTGGATCAGGAACTGTTAACAGGTATGTTAAGGCCTACCATTGGCATCAGAAGTTTTATGAAAACTTATCTAAAAGAACAAAAGAAAAGGAAATTATCAAAGCAATACTGCTGTGATATGTCCTTCCTTCCGGAACTCAGGTGTCAAGTTGCTCGATTTTTGCTGCTGAGGTACCAACCTTTGGCATTAGGCCCATGTACTGAAACCGCAATGCTCAGAGGGAAACATTGCATGAAAGACAACAACGCACTTTCCTTGCTGGGTATGAGCGTAGTGACCCAGAATCAAAGGATCAACACAGATGTCCTTAAAATATCTTTTGCTGCGGTAGACACTCGGAAAATATCTTCTGCTGAAGTTTTATGCACAGAAAAAAGTATGGATATCATGGAAAGGAAAGACTATGGAACTAAGGTGCAGTAAAGTGGAAAAAATAAGAGTAACCTGGAAACAGAACTTCATGAATCTGGACCAAAAAAATTATTTACATGTCAAACTGACAGAGAAAGTTTGGCTAAATTATTTCTCTTTTGTTGCTTTCACACTCTCTCTTAAACCACTACTTCTGTTACCTAGAATCTTAAATGCTTATTTTGGTATAGTTGTATTTGACAAATATTTTGTATATGGACTCAGCCATGATAACGAGACCAAAATAATTCAGGATTGCTGTTACTACTAGAAGCAAAGACTTGTCAGGTAACTTTTTTGTTTAATACATTGTAAAATTATGGAAATAAAAAGAATTGTGCTTTCATTCATACTCTTCATGAAGGAAATGTTATTTTGAAACATTGTATGCGACCATAAATTAAACTCTTAATTATGCATTGAGATTGCCCAATGCCAGTTCCTTCCCCATTTTTGTCCTTTGAAAAATAGAAGCAGGTCAATTTTAATCAAAATTTAATTTTGAATTTTTCTTCTAAATAAATACCCCACCTTATATTCCAAACATAATCCTAATTAATACACATTTGATCTACTCACCCATCAGAAGATTCCATTTTGCAGTGGCCTGTCAAGACCATCACGCCCTCCAAAACCACCAGACCTTCATGAAATACAGAACTGCTCGTTACCGGATACATGCTGGTACTACAAAATCTGACCCAGAAGCTACAGACATAAGGATCCAAAGTACTGGCCACTCGCTGAGTAACAGTCAGCCAAAGAAGACTCCAAACATCTATTAGTCCAACTGCATTCAGTCAGTTTTTTAATATCTCTACAGACGGAGACTCCACAACCTCCCTGCACCAGTGCTCAGCCACTCTCACCGCAAGAGGCATTGCCTATGTTTAGGAGAAACCTCCTGTGTTTCAGTTTTCCCTGTCACTGAGTGCCACTGAAGGGAGCCTGGATCCCTCTCCCTTCGAATCCTTGTGCTCAGTGATGAGATCTCCTCCTTAGCCTTCTCTTCTCTAGGCTGCACAGCCCCAGCTCTCTCAGCCTCTCCTTGTTGAATGGATACTCCAGTCCATCAAATCTTGGCAATTCCTGTGAAGTGTATACTCTTGGACCACATGCTATAATGAAAACAGTCTCAGAAAAATAAATGTAAAATACAACCTATTTGATATATTAGAGAATTTCAGCCCAATTTAAATGTAGACTTCTCTATGCAGATACCTGTACTGATTGCTAAGCTCCAAGTTAAAGAAATACAGTCTTTTTCTTGTGAGCCTTTGACAAATCATTTATCTATGCCTCTGCTCCCCCACACACACACCCCTTAAAAAGAAAGTACTACCTTGATTCGTGAAGTCCTTTGCAATCATAGAGTGAGAAGTTATATTGAAAGCCAAATATTACTGTCAAAATATCAGGAAGATAAAATTAATATTCATAATATGACAGAAATATTTTCTTTGAAATGACGGAGACATGCTAATAAATAGCAAGGAGCTCTGTGGCTATATTTAAAAATAGAGTGATATTGAGAAGGAATGTCAGGGAAAGTAGACATTTACCATTTCCTATGTATTTACTTTCAATTGTATAGTCACATGGCAAGGAGGTTAGAACTAGATGATCCTAAGGTCTTTTCCAACTGTAACTATTCTATGATATAATCATTTGGCTCAGAAAGTACGTAATATAAAATATTGGTGTGAAAATCTCTAAAGAAAGTCACATTAAAAAAATAAAATAAAAAGAAGAGGAAAAAGAGAAGGGAGAATCATTTAACTAAGTCCAGACACAAGTCTGAGTTTTAGTATTTCCTCTTTGTCTCATGAGCCTGAGGGATGTCTGTACTACTGACACAGCATCCTCAAAGAGCTAAGTTGCTATGACAAATGAGACAGTATTGCAGCAATTTTATATGGATAGTTTTTATTTAGTGGCTTTGAGGATCTTGGTTTTTTGTGGGTTTTTTTTTTTTTTTTTTAGTTAGTTGGTTTTGGGGTCTATTTGGGCTTTTTGAGGGGTGGTGGTATATTTTTTGGTTGCTTTTTTAAGTACTGCCTCCCTGTACACATCTTCTGGTTTGCTTGGTCTTAGACACCTTTTTCTGCTCTGACTTTTTAACTATGATCTCTCTACCCTTCTTTACTCAGCTCTTGTTAACTGAATGTGAATTACACCATAGATCAGGATGAATGTCTAAACTCATTATGGCTGAGCTCAGCAACAAGTACCAGGAAAAATTATTCTAAGAGCAAGATCCATAGGAAAAAAAAAGTACTTATTTCACCCTTTAAACTAAACATGCCTTTAAGCTGCACTCCAGCAATACAAGTGAATTCTGTCATTAAACCAGTCTCCAGCAATGCAAATGAATTCTGTCCCTAAGCTGCACCCCAGCAATGCAAATCTGCTTGTGTTTGTCAGTCTTCAGTATGGTGTTGGGATTTATTTATTTATTTACTCTAAAACGTACCTTGGTTATTATGGAAGCAGGAGATTCCTGGTCATTATAAAATTGTTCATACACAAATCAATCTATCCAGACTTCACATCTCAGCAGCAATATGAGGGTTCTGTAACCCTTCAGAGTACATTTGGATCAATTTTGGCATCAGAGCTGCATTTCCCCTGGAAATATGTATTACCAAAACCAGGAAATAATCTACTACCTCCAATTAATTATTGGACAACAGAACACAGAACACCACTACAATTAGCCCAATTCAAAGCCAGTATCAAGTAGCACATCTTCTAATTGTACTGATTCAAAAGGTGGTTTGCCCCATAGTTAACACATGTACAAAGTTCAAAAATTCCACATAGCTGAAAACCACATTCAGGTTCAGTTGTCTTGATTAACTGCTGCATAGTACATATAACATGTAAAACTTCAGTTTCCATAAAGTAGTTGCCAAGTGGGCCAGCTATACTATGAATAACATCCATGCTACAGGTACTAACTTGGTGAGTGACGGATGAGGTCTTCATTCTAAGCTATGAAAAGCTCTTTTTACCTAAGGAGGCTATAAGTTAAAACTAAACAGCCTAAAAATACAAAAATTATAGTATATATTATTCACTTAAATGCTATGATCAAATGTAGGAATGTAATCACATACTTAAAATTAAGAATCCTTTAAAAATTGGAAGGTGTACCCATGGAATGAGGACAAAATAAAAGTCTGGGTGCTTCCTTGCACTTCCTCAAAATGTCTCTCAATGTTGATAGTATTGCCCTCATGCTTTATTTCCGAAGTCTGAGATCCACACCTGTCTCCTGCTAATAATCAGTGCTCTGACACTGGATATCACAGGATATGATACCAGCTCTCTACCTGGTACCATATCACAGGATATGATACCAGCTCTCTACCTGGTACTATATAACACAAAGGATGGTCTTTATGTTCCTGTATAACATTTGTGAATGTGTCTCTTCGGATCAACAGACAGTAGAACAGACATTTTCTCTGCCTGTTCAATCCTTTTCACCCTCCTTAGAGACATTTAGTGGAAATGATGAAAGGAGCCATAAATCTATCAGTCCTTGAAGACTATAAAAACTACAAAAAATTATCTGAGTACTATATGAGATATAATGAACAAAACAACTTCAAATAAGGAATATCAGAATTAAGTACAAATAAAAAAATAATTTTAAAAGGAAACAACAAAACTTTGGCAATGAAATCCAGTAAGTCTATATAGGAGACACCCAAGGAAAGTATGTCAGATTCACAGAATAAGGCCACAGAAACTTCATTAGATTACAGACACTGGTCAGGGAGATGATCATGTTGAATGAATAACAGTACAGCTTCTCTGAAGTGATCAGACGTATCGGTCAGCACAATGCCTGGATGTTGCCAAGAACTCTGTTTCTCCTACTTGTCCAGTGCAAGCTATATTAAGATCAACAAATCAATTTCATATAACTAACAGATGAATAAAACTAAACATTCAGTCATTGGCAAAATAATCTGGATTAGATTAGGTTTTTTTTTTTTTTAAATCTGCCTCTACCTAAAAGCACAATCAAAAAGAAAAATATGTCATTATTTCAGTAACTGTTAGGGTTCTGCATGTAGTCTGAATCCCCTGTCCATTTAGCAATATAAGAGAGGCAAGGGATTACTGCTAGATATTTGGCATTTAATTTGTCTAATCCCAAAGCCACATTTGCCTAACCGGTCTGCTACTAGTGCCAAAATTCGGAACACAGTAAATCAGTACAGAGTAAAACTCCACCAAGTTTTCCACTGACTTTAGTCTTTGCTCCCATATGCATAAACCACCTTTTGAAAACACTCGTTAAGTTCCAAGGAACTTAACAAATATCACCTATCATTCTTAAAGGACATTAAAAAATCTTTTTATTATTTTTGAATAATTACTTAATCTGACATGTACATAGTGCCATCTAGAGATCTAACATGTTTGGTTTTAATGCACCATATTAAAAACTAGCTTCACTCACCTCAAATTCTAAGTGAAAAGACTAGCTGCGCCCTGCTAAGATAAAAAAAGGAACACTAGATAATAATGTTAGAAATATCTTAATAATATATTTTAATCTAGAGAACAAATATTTAAAGCAATGTGGGGATTTTTTGGCATTTCTTATACAAATCCAATGGCATTATGTCATTAAAATAAGAGAAAGAACACATCCATATTATGACTCACACAGGATTAATCTGAAAGAGGGAAACACTGTAATAAGGAAGAAACACGAATTTCTTTTTCGTGTCATAAAGCTCATTAATGTTAATCCTGAGGATAAGGTCTTTAAAATTCTGATACTTTGAGACTGCCATAGAAACACTTAGATCCATCAAGTCCTGTGGTTGATGGTGGTTGCTGCAGGAGAAATTCAGCTACAAGCAATAAGAGAATGATCTGTCTCTACAGAATGTTTGTTCCAATCTTCATTAGTTAGGGGAGGTTTACATCTTGAATTATAATTTGTGTGTGTTGCACTGGTTGCCTTTTTTTATAAATTATAAACATTACCAAGATGCACAGATTTTTTTTGATGATATTTTTACATTAAAAAAAGAAAATATGATGCTGCAAGAGATTCGTATCTACAGCAATACATCAAATTGTTCTAAAAGTTCAGAGTCTGTCTTCTGCTCTCACACCAGACTACCACAAGTAACAGCTCTGGGAGGAATTGTGACACTATATAAAGATCAAAATCAATCCTAGGAATAAACACACATATTTACTTGCTAACTTTGTCAAATTGTTGTCATAATATGTGAAACAGGTATCCAAATATTCAAAACTGCCATTTTTCTTGTAGTAGTTTTTTTCTTGAAGCTTGCTCTCTGAGGAGCATTCAGTGGTGACAGCATGAGGTGGCTGCTTAAAGTGGGCAAATCCTCAGCCTCCTGGTAAAGCATATCCTTACATGGGGACAACAAATTCACTTGAGCAGGAGCTTAAGGAAACATAATCAGCAGTGCTCTCCCATGAACTTGGGCTCCATCAGATGTAAGAGCAGAAATACTGGTTATTCAGATTTACTGTCGGGGTTAACTTTCCCAAGCATCTATGTTCTTCTTGTGATTTGAAAGGAAGACATCAACCCTTTATTCTCAGTAGCTATTTCGTCTTGGAAAAGAAGAACAACAAACATTAGCAAACTCTTTTGTGGTTTAAAAACTCCTGTCTGTGCACATTACTCTTCCACAGAATAAAAAAAAATAAAATAAAAAAGAAATCTCTGTTTTGCTCTGAACACAAGGCTGCAACTAATTACAAGAAGAGACAGATGCCGAGTAGCCTTAAGGCTTTCTCTGCCACCACAGTGAGTCTGTGTGCTAGTCAACAAGCAGGTAGTGAGTGAACTCAAATGTTATCTGACAAGGCAGCAGATCCCATCACCTAGGGTTAGGATATAGACAAGCAACTCTGTGTTCAGAAGTAGAGACAGAAAAATTTCAAGCAGATTGTTTCTGACAGAAATCATATCACAGCCTCACTTTCTGACAAAGTCTACGTGAATGAAACTATACACTTTCTGTTTCCCATCTTCCCCTTTAAGAAACAGCCAGTATTTCAAAGGTACATTGAAGGTGACAGTTCAGTGCACAATGGTTAGCAAGTTCTTCTATGCTTGCTTTCGCTTTGGAAGTATTAGGAAACCTCTACTGCTTATCTGTGGGGTAGTAGAATATTGCCTGACATTTTTCTAATCGTTGTTTCCTAAACACTTCAAACTGTGGTGTGAAGAAACTTCATGTAGCTATATGGAAGCTTTAGAGAAGTTGCATCAGCCTGAAAAGTAAAGTTAGTAAAAAGATAAAACCTGGCTATAGTTGCCAATATCATTTCTACTGCAAAACAGACAAAATTTCCTAGCTGAATCCTAGTATGGAATTTAGTGATTAGCTTTGAAAGATAATTTTTGCCCTTCCACTACATAATCACAATCTCCAAGTTAAAGGAAATAATATCCACTTTGAGTGTTGCAAATCTCTGCAAAGTAATAGATTTGAATAGTTTCTTGCTTCCCACCCAGAAAGAATTGATCTAGATTGAGTTGGCTGTTTCACTGTGAGTAATGTCAAAACAAGACAGGAGAAACAGTGTTCAATGGAGCACACCAGATTTTATGTACATAGGTTCTAGCAGTACTGTGGATTTTGACCTGCAAGCTGGGCATTTGCTCCCAATGGCCCGTGAAAACCCGAGGGGACGTTTTGGGGCTTTACTGACTAGAATGACAAATAACACTTTATTTTGCTGAGGAAGAATATTTTCCAACCTTTAAAATTAAGCAGAGAACATGAAACATTCTTGCTTACCCTGTGGTATCATTAAGACACTGAAGGTGAATGAGGCATTGATTTCTAAATATTCCTTTTAGCTCAATGAAATACACACACTGATAATTACTGCAGATGAGAGAGAGGATTGTAAACAGAAGCAAGTAAAGAAATTTCAACCACTACAGACAGAGAATGTTCATCCTATGATAAAGTTATTTGTACTCCAGACCTCTTTTACATTTCCATCTTCTAACATTTCTAGGAAAGACATTAAGGATTGTTAATACTGTGGATTTGCAGCATTGACCTCTACAATTACTCAAATGACAACTGCAATGCATTTCACTTGATATTATGCTAGAAAACTAGTGGCATGGAATATATATTTGAGTGCCTTATTGTTGGACTCAGGCAATTTTATAGCATTCCCTATTGTACAGCACACTGATTTCTGAGTAAGGTACTGGCTTTAGTCATAATTAGATTTATGTGGCTTGGGGTGCAGTACCATCCACTCTTGAGTAGTGCTATAACTTACATAATTTTCTAAATTACTTAGTTTTTACAAGTGTGTGGTAGATATTTCTAGGTATCAAAGCTATTAGAACTATATTACCACCATCAGCCCCCAAGTATAGAGTTCTACAATAAATTTAGTCTATTAGCCTTCATATCACAAAGAGAAATTAATTTTTATTGTTGGAATGTTTTACTGCTCTAACCTCAAGTATTTTATCAAAATCAAATTCCTTGTTAGCAGTAATAATTTGTCCTTAAAAGTCTAGTTATCAGGACTGGGCTTATTATATGCAGGTTTATCATACTATGGCTGCTTCAGTTAACTACTTCAAAGTTAATGTCCCTACACTGATACAGTGACAGGGATGTCACATAGTTTATGAACAATTTAAAAGCAGTTAGACTTTGAGGCCAGTCATGCACATCATGCATAGATTTGAGTGACCTGCCTGAGGTTACAAAAGACCTACAGCCCACTTCTCTTTAAAAGAATTCTGAAGAAACAACAAGAGACAAAGCATCATTTACTAAAACAATATATTCTGACACATTATTTCCACATTTTTCCTAACAAACTCTTTGGATCTCTGTTTGGAAAGTGATCAAGCATTTGAAAGATGGAGGGGTGGGGATAAGGCCTTAACAAAAGAGACTGGGAAGGACAGCTTTTGTATTAAAAGGGACCAAGAAAAAACAGACCTAAAAAAATTAACCAAAACCTTGATGACTCCAGAACCTCAAACTTGGTATGCAGCTTAATTCATTCAGGCAGACCCTGAACTTGAGAGTACTTAGGCTTGGAACCTTTCAGATTAAATGAATGGTTGGATGACTTAATAATAATAATAATAATCTCTTTCTGTAATCAAATGAGCTGCCTGGTCTCTGTGAATTCATTATATCATGAGCGCCTGAACATCATGAGTTCTTCTTGATTAATGTGACTAGCCAGGAAAGCAATGTTCACAGAAGGATGAAAATTACAAGAAGTGAAAATTGCAGAGATTACAACAGAAAATGACTAACATAGCCCAGTGGCTCAGTTACTCTGAGGTTAGTCCAAACATACAGTAGAATGAAAAATCTACTTCAAACATCACCTTTTCTACTTTTTCATCTTGCTTCTTGGAACAAAAGCTATTAGTTCATCCCTCGTTAGGCATGAGACCACTTGTTTTAAGAAGCATTGGGCAGTTGTATGCAGGCACTCCTTATGCGTTTAAAAAAGGGTGTCTACAAGTCCGGGAGAAGAGGATTATATGAATGTCTCCATCTGACAGTTTTCCTAATGATAATTAATTACAGTCCCCATAGACTCAGCAGATTTTAATCAGAAGGCAACAGATTAACTAGGGGTTCTGTATTAAGATTGTTTTATGAGATACATAAACTTCTTCCTCTGTCAGATTCAGTTCTCTGAACTACAAAATCAGAATCAATATGTCCATGACTGGTCTCCAAGGTGAGTCTTCTCTGCATGCAGCATTCTCTGCCCTCATGAGCAAAAAACAAAAGTTGTAATGAAGCTTGAAAAGAATTTCCATTTTAAAATTCATTTTTTAAACTGAACTGCAATATACATATACACTACAGAGTGTATTTATATATGATTGTTAATCCTACTTGGAATTTTAAGAGAAACCAAAAAAAGAAGGTGAAAACTTTAATAATCATCTTTTCCAAAAGAGAAATAGAAAAATCTTAATAAATAACTTAATGGCTTTATAACTTTGCTAATAAAATAAAAAGCAAGATAGGCTTGGAGAAAATTTCCCATTTACAAGATGAATTTGCATGTAATCTTGATACTTAGCTGGTTTTAAAATACTTCAGAAATTGTAGTCTCATTACCACTATTTCTATTTAGTGCCTGCATAAAATTCTAGCTACTTCAACAATATTTTGATAGTAATTTTCCTCCACTTTCCTGATCTTTCTCCTATTTTATTGATCTAGGAGTCTAAAAAGCATAAAAGAAGCTTTCTGGGATCAGTTTATACTAAATTCTGTAGATTTTCAAAGAGGAGCTGCATATTTTCTTTTCTTAATTAAAGCACCTAATGAAACAATTAATGTTCACTGCAAAATCAGGAAGAAAGCATTGGAGGAAATGGCAGGTACTTTCTGCTGATAAAGTATGATTACTTTATAAAAATAATAGAGTAAAAGAAACCCAAGAATTCACAAACATGAAGAAAAATGTATGGTACAGATTCTGGAGGATGACTGAAATATTTCTGAGGGACTCCCTAGGTACTGACATTACTGCATAGCATCACAGCAGTAGGAATGCTTTGTTATAGCTATCTCACATCCGGAAACAGATACTGAACATCATTATGGAGCATTCGACTCAGAAGTTAACATGTCTTGAACATTCTCAAAATAAACTCATGCCATACTTTTAAAGTTAGACTTCTTTGGAAACAGACCTTGTTGACATCGGTTGAGGGAGGTGATCCTGCTCCTCTGCTCTGCTCTCCTGAGACTCACTTGGAATATTGTGTGCAGTTCTGGTGCCCTCAACATAAAAGGACATGGAACTGTTGGAACAAGTGCAGAGGAGGGCCACAAGGATGATCAGGGGACTGGAGCACCTCTTGTATGAAGATAGGATGAGAGAGTTGGGGCTGTTCATCCTGGAGAAGAGAAGGCTGTGTGGAGACCTCATAGCAGCCT
>JASSUY010019938.1:0-15073 GCA_032466535.1 Forpus xanthops
TGGTGTTATCAGCACTGTTCCCAAGTGAAAATCCAAAACACAGTGCTCACCAGCTACTACTTAAAGAAAAATGACTGTTGCTGCTGAACCCATGACACAAAGGAAATGGCCCTTCCTCAGCACAAAGGGACTTAGGAGCCCTTCTACAAATTCAGTCAGGCACCACTTGCTGTGTTCTTGGATTTGATTCTGATCAAATCTAAGAAAGCAGATGCAGATCTGTACTGAGCACATCTCAAAACATCACATCTGTTTCCTCTTTGGCTTGGCATGTAAAGCACATACATCCAACATAGCCACCAGCTGAACAGCTGAGGCATTGGCATGACAGAAGCTCAGGAGACTGCATGCTTGCACTGTGTGGTTTGCTTAATAAGCTCAAATACACCATTCAGCTTTACTGCAATAACCTCCTCACAGAGCACAAATAATTCTGACAAACCAGTGTAACATCATTTACTTCCCATATTGCTCCTGCCTGCTGACTTTTAGTCACCCACCACCTGGCTACTTCTAAAGGAAAGAAAGATGATGTTCCCCAACTACCTACCACATTCTCCTTATGTGGTACTGGGTCATGACTCTAGTCGACCTTCTTTGAACTTGGAGCCCACCCAGTGTGCCTTGCTTCTACTGTTCATCCTGAGGAGCACAGGTTCAGTGTTTCTCAGGACAGGGAAAATAACCAGCATCTTTTATTTTTACTAGCTTACCTGGGACACTGAAGAGGTGCCTCACCAAAGGTGGAAACCTGCAAGTGCACTGCCTGAAGCAGCATCTTAGGGGGCACGTCCATCTCGACAGCACAGCGTTTCAGGTGACTGACTCGGCTCTGTGGGGCTTGGAACTGCTTCCCACAGATGGGACATTCAGGGACCAGTGGTTTGCTGGAGGATGACATCTGTGCTTCTTCCATCTCATCCAGACACCTGTGAGATGATGGTAGAACTTACCTCTGAAGACTTTAAAACTGTCTACACTAAGATTTAAACCATAGTACATGAAGCACAATCATCTCGAGTATTTGTAACAGTCAGAAATATCCCTTGAAGAAACAAGAATTACATGCCCACCACTGTGATGAATGTGAAATGTAACAGTTATATAGATATTATTGCCTCAGAGTCATATTAGAAACATGGTGCTCAAAGCAAGTGCAGATAATATCCCTTTAACTTCATCGTGTGATCATCACCTAATCCTTCTCTCTGAATTCATGTTAACATTCCAGCTAACTTACAAACCACTGCTAAAAAACAGAATCACCTCCCAGAGAAATCAGTCTTCCTCACCCAAAACAGGACTTCTTGTCCTTCTCACTACTTCTGTAGGCATGACCACAGGCAGTGTCAAAAGCACAAATGTTTTCAAGTTGGACATCTCACTTGACAGTGTTTTATGTCACACAAAACAGAGCAGTTGAAATTAACATTCAAGAGTCCAAGATGAAGAACTTCTAAGATTATTATTCTTGGATATTATTATTATTATTTCAGCAATATTATTATTCTAACTTCTACTTTTTCTGGTAGGCCAAAACTATGTTTCCGAAGACATGTAGGGTGTGAACTCTTCAATCTGCAGTGCCTATTATAAAAGTCACTCCCTGATTAGGTAATGTCACACACCACCTACACATACAGGGCGGTGTTAAGAGACCATTCATCTGAGGTACCAGGACTGATGACTATTGGTTCACCAGTGCATGTATCTACCTACAGCTTTACCTCTTGTGATGAAGACTGCTATCAGAAAATCCATTGCTAATATAACTTTATAATCTCATCATACCTGCTTAACAGTTCAGAAAGCAGACTTAATTTCCAAAAAGCATTTCTGACACACTGTCACTGTTTTACAACCTCTGTCCTCTCAAGCAGCAGTAAATATCTGAAGACAAACAGCATAACACCTGTAAAGTTGCAGGTGCAGACAATCCTAATGAATGTGAGTCACTTAATAATGTGATGTAGGATTGGACAAATTAAATCCCTCTTGCTTCTGGAGGAGTACAAATTAAGAAATTAGTGTCTTTCAAATGTGCCATTTCTGATACTCTCTCAACAGAGAAGCACAGAGTTTTAATTTACAAAGAGCTACCTGTACACAATGTATTAACAGATCTTGATACTTACCACTTAGGAAACTGTTAAATTAGGGCACTAATGTAAATTTAGTCATTTTTCTGAATTGCATCACCTTTCCCTCGGAAAACACAGTGACACACTAGCTGTCCTTAGAAAATTAGCAAAATAAAGCAAACATTACTTTGTTGGCCAAAATTAGTAGATCTCCAAATCTCCAGTAGTGGGTCCTCATTAATTCTGATTCACAATTGCAGCTCCTCTGCCACATTACCAATGAAAGCAGCACTGGCCTGACAACACCCATGCAGAAGCCCTGCAGGGTAAGGCAATCAGCCTCTGCTTTGAGATCAAAATGGCTTGTTAATTCAAGCCATAAAGATCAAGGCCATTCTGCAGATTCCCCTGCTACCATGTTATTTAATGGCTAAACTGAGTGAGCAATCTGTGAGGCTACGGGTGAAAGCATATAGAAAGGACACATCATGCTGGTCTTTCACCTGTTAACATGATGCTCTCGTCGCTTTGTATTCATGGCTGAGAGATCCTTCTGGCAGATCTGACAAAAAAACAAGCCTGCATCTTCCAGGCTTGCCATGGCTTCCTCTTTTGTTTCCTGCTGAAGAGCCAAAGCCAGAGCACCATCATGTTCCATGGAGGGAAGATGGTGGATATCTGGCAAAGAAAGGAGAGACTATCTTAGAAAAATGAGAATGCTATATGAAAGGCAAGGAGCAGTTGTACTTATTTAGTAGTTTACTAAACTAGTGTTCATTATTACTTTACTACATTAGACATAAAAATTAATTGCAATCTTTCTCTTGTATCTTCATACCTGACCTCTCACAAGGTCATGTACAAAATGTCCTATTTAAATGCTACGAGTCTACACTAGCCAAGGGGCAGGAGGTGGCAGTGCATTCACAGAACATCACTTGTCAGAGCCAAATGAAGGGCATGTTTTGGCTTAAGTTTCTGGGGACAGCATGGAATCTTATGTGTTACGTATTAAAACACAGCAGATTGTCCATACAGAATCAACAGGGCCTTGACTTATA
The DNA here is from genome assembly GCA_032466535.1 of Forpus xanthops. Lineage (NCBI taxonomy): Eukaryota > Metazoa > Chordata > Aves > Psittaciformes > Psittacidae > Forpus > Forpus xanthops. The sequence continues at coordinate 3,143 of JASSUY010019938.1, forward strand.
AAGAATGAAACAAGAGTAAAATGGCAGTGAATTCAGTTCATTTGCATAGAACATATTACCTTACAGAGTGCTTGGAGATCTACCAAAGATAGGGGCTACCTAAGAGTCATACTTACCAAACAGCTGCCTAATGCTGTCCTAAGGGAAGCATGACAAAGTTTACTGATCTTGTTGGAATTTCAACCTGTTTCCGAGAAGACTATTATCCCTCTGGAATCTAAAATGAGGTTAATTCAGCCTCAGAGAAGAGCTGGGAGAAAAGTATGTACAGTCCTTTAACAATAGAGAAAGCAAGATTTCTCAGCAGTCTTGAGTGATTTATGCAGCGCTGTACACTGAGCCATTAGGCTGGCTGGGAACAAGGCCCAGGAATCTGGACTGCTTCTCATGCAACCATGCTCACCAGCCCACAGCACTCTTCCTGCATGTACCAGAGCTAATAGGAGAAACATACCATTCTCTGGTGGGTTCTGATCCTTGCTTTCAACAGGGAAACCTCCATTGGCTACAAACTTTGGCAAACCATCGTCTGTGCTGTGTTTTAGCTGCTCAGGTGCCACTCTCTTGAACTGCTGCATTCTCTCCACTACCAGCTCTGCTATCCGCATCTTCGACCCTGAAAGCGGTGGTACCTTTGAGGTGGGTGAAGAGCAGGTCCCTGGCTGTGTAGCAGGATAGAAGGATAACGTAGTCTGGGAACAGCCATGCAGAGTATTTACTAAAGGGAGAAAAGCACCAGAGCTTTACCAGTCAGTTTTGAAGACAAAACCAAGCTGCCCAGAGAGCTGCTAGGAAGCTTTCCTCAACAGCAGCCTAAGCCAGGCTGTTTTGCAACAACCATTCTTAAAGGAAGAAGTGAACAATTTGGTTTGCTGCTATATGAGTTTATACTTGATAACCACAGTAACTGTATCAGGCTTCTGTTCTACAGTAGAGTTTTGATATTGCTACATCCCTTTTAGAGGAAGGCACAGAAATCCCATATGCTGGGCTGCATCACAAGCAATGTGATAAGCAAGTCAAGGGAGGTGATTCTCTACTCCACTCTCATTACACCCAACCTGGAATACTGTGTTCAGCTCTAGGGCTCTCAACATAAGGATGCAGACTTGCTGGAGCAAGCCCAGACAACTTGTGTAGATGGACACACAAGGATCAAGCCTGCTTCCATCAGTGCTGCTATATGTTCCCTTCAGGCGCACTCCTGAAGACCTCCCCTGAACTTCAGAGTCTTTTCCCTCCCAGCCTATTTTCCATCTGAACAGTTTTGGTTCACTCACCTGAGAGAGTCCTCTGGCTACACTCACTGGTTACTGGACTTGGCTGGCTGGCAGAGAGAGGGTTTCTACTTCCATCCCCTTGTACAGTCTCACCACCATTACAGGCCACAGCATCACCATCTTCTTTGTGCACTAGTGTTTGTTCCTTTGGTCCCAAATCTTGAGGCAAGTAGGTCTCCTTCACAGCTGGTAAGCGATGATGGTTTTGGCGCTTAACAGCGGCTTTGCCTCTTCTAAATTTGCTTCTTGGTGCAGTGCTCTTTGACCTGCTCTGAGCCCTTTTTGCTGCCTCACTATCCCCAGCTTTTTTCTTACCTCTACCCAAAATATTTGCCCACAACTCTTTAAAATCATTGTCCTGTTCATCCATTAGCCTGCAGGTTCCAGAAACACTGTGGCCTAACAACACTGTGAGGACTGGAAGGCAGGGGGAGATACTAGAATCAGTTCATCATCTGTGACCTGCTATCTTCATCAATTCCCCTCCACCACCTCAAAAATGCCCATTCTCCAGACTTCAATGAGGTCAACAGACGGGACACTTCTGCACTGTTCTGGCAGCTCATTCTTCCACAGTTAATTCACAGCCATTTAGTAGAGCACATTCTCCATGGACTCCACCTGCTTTCACAAGCACCTCAGTTTGTGCAGAGCATGCGCAAAAGCTTCCTGATGTGCTATAGTGCTTCAGAAAGACACTTAAAAAGCCCTTAAATAAAGAAGTAAAAAAGGTGGTTATGTAGGGTGGTATATGCAGATGCAGTGTGGGACAGGCTGGTGTAAAACTTTGAAGGAGGAAAGAATTTGTATAAAATAGTATGATTAGAAAAAGTACGTACTGACCCAAAACACCATCCCTACAATTGTACTACAGACATGCAGAAGCTACGTGAGGAAAGAAGAGAAAGCTTTCAAAACAGGTATCTGACACTGGACAGGCTTTTGTCCTGGAGCTCAGGATTTGAGACTGTCCCTTTTTTATATGCATTTATACTTACATTTATATAAGACCAGCAAATGGAGCAGAGAGAAAAAAGCAAGTCCTTCACATCAAGCAGCTATTCTAGAATGTAAAATTCTGCTTTGCGACACCACAGCTTCAAAGAGAAGATCCTGACCTCATTCTGAGAAGCAAATAAAGGCAGTTTCTGGCATTCCAAAAGGGTTTCTGGGACAAGTTCAAGAACAATTTTATCAAATATGTTCCTTCTTTCTCTCCTGTTACCTCCATACCTGCTCACCTTCAGGATCAGCTCTCCTACTAATACTGAACTCGTCCTTCAAGTACTCAATAAACCATGACACTGACCATGTTTAAAAAACTGCTGTCAAATACACAGATAAACAGACTAAATAAATGGTACTTTTAAATGAGTTTCTTAACCTTTTCAGCTACAGTAAGAACAGTAGGACTAGCCAGGGGTTACTTGGAACAGCCCTGGGTACAATGTCCAGATGGAACTGCTATCAGCCCGCAGGCAATATTAAAACTAGATCTCTATTCTTAGATATTTTGATTGTCCTCTTCTTCCTAGTCCTACGTTCACTCTGGTTCTGGCTATTTTAACAGACGGTTCATATTGCCCCCAAAACCTATTTCTTTCAGGCCTAAACCAGAGTGTTTCACTTGGAATGGTAGCATCTGTGGTTCAGTTTCTCCAGTAAAGCTCTGGGCACGGAAAGACTCAAAAACCAGGAAAAACACATGCAAGATTGTTTTCTCAAATGGCTTGGCTGCAGACATGCAAGGCTGAGGAATGCTGGTTACACACTTTCATGGTCATCCTTTCCTATAAGCAATTACAGATGTTAATGGATTTATTTATTTTAAACTCAAGCTCCCAAACCAGCAGAGGATTTTGCTGTGAATTTTGGAGTCATTACCTGTTAGAGAGAAACTGAAGTTTCATGCAGCCAGTTCATAAATTTAGTTTTCCTGGACAGAATCTTGGTGTAGTTATCACTGTAAATTTACCATTTTCTTCTAAGTAGAAGACAGCATGTAGAGAATAACAGAATCTTACATCCTTCATGGCTTTAAATACCTCTCACAGATGCATTTGTACTGGTGTATTATTTATGGTGAGCTCCTGATATTAAACTTTAAAACAGATCAGTGCTTTTGCATTTTCAGTCAATGTTTAGTGCCCAAGGTAGACCAAATCAGACATAAAAATGATGCAAAACAAAGAACGTATCTGCCTTACTCCTCCCTTTCCAGACTTCTACTTACAGGCTCCTGCTCTGTTCAACATCTGTATTTCTGATGCTGCTGCTATTGGTGTACCCAACAGCCAGCCCTGGCATCAGTTTGTAGAGCTTGAAAAGGCTTGAAAAGTAGCTTCTTTCAGTAGAGTATTTGATTCATTTTGGAAGATTTTAGGAGTCAACAAATCACAAAGCTGGTAAAATAAAATAAACAGCACCACTTACCTATCAACTTAATGCCAAATCTATAGCCCAGCTGTGCCCTTCAAGTAAATGTGAATCAGTGAACCGCTACAAAGCAGGACCAGGTAAGAATGAAAGATGGAACCTGGAAAACGGAAGGAAAAGGCTAGGTTTAGAGTATTCTATACTGACTGCTCTTTTTGATCGAGTTCCAAGTTGCAGGGGGAAGGAGACAGCTCTAACGGTGCTAAGTTCTGCCACTTCCACTGACCCAGTACCAGAACTATGTGAGTTAGACACATTGCTCAGGATCTGTTCAGCCTAGTGAGCATCACTACAGCCACTGCAGAGAAAGCCCAGAACCCTTCAGAAGGCAGAGCAGGTCAGACAGATTAGATAGGGCTCCTCAGGACTTTGTCTGAGCCCATAGCTGACCCCACTTTGAGCAGGACACTGGACTAGAGTACCTCCCGAGTCACTTTCAGCCTGAGTTATCCTATCATGCTATGAACAATCCTTGCTTTTTCCACTGGGACTAATTTTGTTTCCTGATAATTTTCTTTAAACCAGAACCACAGCAGTTGACGGATTTCTGTAGAAGTTAATGTTACTATCATAACCCTCTGGCCACACAACACCCTCAGCTTTTCGATCCTGCCACTTTTAGGCTCACAGGGATCTACTAAATTGAGTTCTGTGGTTTAGCTGAAAAAAAATCCAGGAGGAAATATGGAGAAAGTATCCCTTTTCATCAGTCCTGTTTGCTTCTTTTGTACTTCATTGACTGTCTTCTGTTAAAGAGGACGAAAGTTTCAAATCTCTTTAGACCACTCAGTATCTTATTAAACTGTATGTATCATATCTTGCAGTGTTTGTGTTTTAAAAGTCACAATCTTTTCTCTTTTCTTAGGAGAATCCTTCCTGGCCCCAAAGCATCTCCAACAGTATTCCCCAAATCCACTTCACTCTCCATTGCTTTATCTGAGATGAGTTGACTAGTACTGCAGACAGCAGACTGCTGATGCTGCTGCTGAAGTAGTTTTGTACTGTTTACATTCCCTCCCCATCGAGGCCTTGCAGATCCTAACATCACCTTTGCTTTGTTTTGAACTCATCTGCTTGCTGAGCAAAGGTTTTACCTGAACAAAGACACACAGGGCTCTTTCAGTATCTGGTATCAGTAAGGTGTTCCGTATGATTTATTCATTTTCCCATCTCCATGCTCTGCTTTACACTCCTCCACCCTATGCTCATGATCCATGATGCATGTTACCTGCAGATTGTAGCCTGCTGGAACCACTTCTGATCTCAACAGAGCTGAAAAAGCTGCGTCACTGTCCAGTGCAACCGCCAGGCATGTGCTGAGGTGCATTCAGAATGAACCTGTGGATGCTCTTTGCTACTTTTCAGCCAGTTTCCTCTCTCAGATCATTTACCATTCACAATACCATTTACCATTCTTTATCTCTTTCCTCTTTTCAAAGGATTTCTGAGCAAGCTACATGAATCCATTCTTTATTTCCTGATTTGTTGACACATTCAAAGAACTCCATTAGACTATGGCAAAACAGTCTACTGGAGAAACAAGATTATCATATTGACAAGTCGCTATCAGGTTAAAAATACATGAAGACAAGTACCTATAAACAACTTTATAATCATTTCAATTGGTTTAATAGGTACATATAAAAGACTTGCAGCCTTGTAATTACTCAGTTCAATTGCAGAATCCTTCTTAAAAACAACAAGAAAAAAAACATCCAAACAGCAAAACCCAAACAGGTAAAACATCTGCTACCCTGTCACCTTTTAGAGCAGATTCTCTTTTAACAATGGAAAGCGTATTTCTTTCAACAGACCACAACTTGATTCTCTTCTGAGCTCTGAAATATACATCATCTGGGCCTATTCACTTGCTGTTTTAGACTACTTGTTCCAGGAACAATTCTCCTGCCACTTGAGCTTCCAAGAATATGTCATCATTATGGCTGGAATGTTGATCAATGCTAGGCAGGCCTCAACAACTTGTACCCAGCAGGTATCTTCTCCCCTCCTGACCCCTTCACTGGTGCCTCGGTACATATTGTCCTCAATTACCTCTAAAGACAGACTCTACACCTTCAAAAGAGGGAAATGCCGTAATACCCTGGGAGCAATTTCCTGGTTTTCACAAGAAATGCCAGGACAAGTGGGATTATTTAACACTAGAAAGCAAAAAGTAACCTTTGTTTTCATACATACCATTTCCTTGTGGTGAAAGGACAAATTACCCCATCCTGCAAACAAATCCTCTCCCCCCACATCCTGGCTGGTGACACAGCCCAGCAGGCAGCTGCATTCCTAACTGGCTAGAGGAAGACCCAGTGCTGAGTCTGCAGCACCTGTCTCCCCCAGGCAGGAAACATGAAGCAAGGCCATGTTTGTGTGCTAGGCAGTGAGTTGCTGCAGGAAGGGTGGCACCTTTCGTGTAAGGAGCATCTTTCTCCTGCTTCCTCAACCAGCAAGAACATAGGGGTGGTCTTGACAGTCTTGTAAGTCTGGCCAGAAAATAATGGGAAGTTAAAAAATGGGATCAAAGTGACTGGTATTGCCTCAGTCTTCAGAAATCAGTTAACTGCCATGGCCTACATGAACCTGGGCTGCTAATACCAGTGGTGACAGGGACATGATGATGGGATGCAAGCAGTTGCGCTGGCATTAATAGTATTATTGCCCTCCTCTTTTTGTGAAAGCCGAGGCCTACAGATCTGAAGGTTGCTAGCAAAACTTTCAATCAAGCCAGTCCAAGCACTGCAAATGGGAAAAATTTCTGTAGTGTTTGTTCTGGAAACCACACGAGAAGACAATCCCTAAGGACTCTTCCGGACCAAATCCTGTAACAAAAAATCTCCCCACAGGCTCCTGATGGCAAAGAACTTACATGTCAATAGTATAACTTCTGAAAATGCACATTATCCTCCATCCTTTTACTCCTCACTACAGTCTGCTCTCTCCAGGTTCCTGCACAATACCTTTATTGTCAACACTACTCTGCAAAGATACAGCATCAGATCTGTACAGCGCAGGGTCACTGTTTAAAGACGTGTAAATAAACGTACACTGAGGACAACAGTGCTTGTCCTGTAAGGAGAGAGCAAATGTAAATATGGAAAAGGAATTCAAAGTTAGTTACCAGCCTTCATGTCCTGGTCTCCGATGGCCTTCCTATGCCAGAAAAGGATGATAAAACCAGACAAGGAAAATAGGAAATGACAGATTAACTCAAGTATGTATAAGCAAGGAAATGATAGCCGGAAAATCATTATCAGATTCTAAGGAGTAATCTTAGCACTGACCAGTATCAATGTCTACCCGACACTACCCACTTCCATTACCTGATATCCCATCAGAATACCATGCTCCCATTTATTTTCCAGACTATCCTCCCCCTGCTAGTACCTTGTACATACAGCAATGTATTTCATAGCCAGTAAAAAAACTATCATATTCTAGGTATGAATTTTAAATCACTACTTACATGACAAAATGTCCCTTTCAAACACTGTAGAGATGAGCCTTACTTCACAAAGCACTCCACTGAAAGAGAAAAATGTTTACTTTCTTCCTCCTCTGGAAAGATAAAGGGGAAGTGGATATAAAAATAAAAACTAACGGTTGCTCAGGTGCAAATGCTCATGGGTTTTATGCAAACACAATACCATTCAGATCAGAAATACATGCAGCTGGTGTTTCAAAAATGCTTATTTGATTTAACTGAAAACAACAAGAAATTAGTAATTTAAACAGAAAAAAATACAACTGAGAATTAAGGACTGGATAAAAACATTGCAGAAGAGGCCAATAAGAGAACAATGTTTCTTAAAACCTAACTTGGTTTCCAGAGAAAGAAATCACAATAATAATAAAAACAAATACGTAAAATAACAGCATGGTAAGGGAACGGGATAACACTGAATATATGCAATAGATTTTATTAACACTAGAAGGAGGTAAAAATACCTAAGATTATTTATCTGGACAGAAAAGTTAAAGACTTTTGGGGTGCATCAAAACCAAAAAGAAAAACCTACCAAGGCCACTAGATCATTATAAAACAAACTGTAGAACTGTTAATACCGGGAATATGAAATATTCTTACAATATCCACCCCGCAGTGTAGTAGCCTATTCTGAGAGCAATCCAAAGCATACTGAAAAACAGCTATTGAAGGTGTTTCTGTAAACAGAACCGAATCATTTGTAAGCAGAAGTCACTGTGATTTTTCAAAAAGGACAATTAGGGAAGTAAACACCCATCTTTCAGAATGAGATCAACACCAGACTGTGAAAAAAATGGCTTACATGGGAACTGATGAGTAAGGATGGATATAAAATTAATACTAACCAACACAGCTTTATGAAACCCAAGATCTCCTATGTTAAGCTAATGTGTTTTTAATGAGACCTCTGTGTGTTAACACAGGTGTAATCTCTTCGTAAACCATTAAAGAAGTATCAAAGGACAAAATGATTAATTAAAAGCATACAAAATCAATACAACACATTTAGAATTATTAAAATGTTGCTAGGTAACCTTCAAAATGCAACTGCAAACAGCAGTTGATGCATTGAGGGCATTATGTTTCTAGGAGCATCCCACAGGGACAAACACTCCTATCTTGTTTTTCTATTATTTAGATATAGGAAATGAGTTGGAAGAGACAGAAACCACCACTGATCAAGCTGTATGGTCATGCAGAGGAGGGAACTATTAAAGTTGATGACAGAGAGGCAGATTGATGCAAACCACTTCATAAACCACTGCAAATCTCAATACAAAGTCCTGGATTTGGGACAAGGCCATATTTACATGATAGATAAATTTACACTGAGAAACAACTACAAAGGAGTTTGGAGTCTGGACAGATGTTGGAACACTTGCAGGCCCCTATGGAAATCTGTAGCCATATTGATACAAAAGGTTCTATATTTCTTGTAGTGGGTACACATGAACACTAAGGTGATATTGTTACAGGGTACCTAAGGCATGATTCCTTCCAAGGAGGAAGCACTGTCCACAGCACACGGAGCCAGTGGCACATGGCTTAGGAACATGGCTGGTTCAGGCTGCTTTTCAGTCATCAGTACACAACCTCACCCAGCCATCGTTCTTCCACACAGACCACAACGTGACCTTGTCTCAGGTGTTTAACACCACTCTCATATGGATAATTCTGACCATGCCAAAAAATCCTATCATTCTGTAGATCAAGAATGGAGTAATAAGCATTATGGATGTTTGCAGTAAGAAAATCAACTGAGTAATTAATGAAATGAATATAAAGAGAAGAGCACTCCAATGTTATAGATCCAAGCCACCCCCTTCCAAGAAGACAATTTTATTCTAAAAGGCACATTCACTGCGTATCAGTTCTACTGATACTATTTTTTTTTTTTTTTCAAAAAGTGTATTATCTGGTTTATGATTATCATCACAAAACCAAATGTAGGGTGAAATTTAACACAGCATCTTGATTTCCCCACATTCTCTAAAACAGAAAGATGCTTGCATTGGAAAGGTGACCAAACTCATGGATTTCTAAATGTAGACTAATAATGTATCTTTTACACTTATGTTTCATTAAATTATAAGAATTAATAACTTGCTGTCAGCTAAAATTACATACAAGAGAGACAATAAAATACACAAGTTATTTTGTGGACATGCTCCTTCATGAAATTTCCATGCTGTCTTACCTGTTCTCCATACTCCAGCATCCATCATAAACACACTTTGTTCAACTATTCTGAAAATACATCTGCACATTCCTTCCTACTATTTATTATTATTACTGTAGTTCCTTCACCTTCTCAATATCCAAATATATTGTTATCTAAAGACTGATATGAGTTTTCTGGGAAACTCTGCTACTAACCAATGACCTTAGTGATGTGCAGATGTATATCATCCATGGACTGCCATGATAATAGCAAGAGGTCAGCTCTCGGGCAATGATGCATGCATGTAGTATAAAGCAACAAAATTACTTTTGTCTCTTCTGAAAACTATTTTAATCCAAACAGCAAAAACAAAGGGGAGAGCAGGGAGATGAAGAACAGGATTCTAAGTACATATGAAAGCCAACCACCCAAGGGTCTCTCTTTCTCATCAAAACAGGGATTTTACCTGGCTGGTGATTTTTTGAGAGTTTATACAGAAACCAGCAGACTGAGTACCAGTCAACATTTCTGCTTTTGGGCTCTACCAAACTATTCAGTACAAATAAAATATGTTTTTTCCCAGCAAATGTGTAGTTTTGGCTTTATTTTAAACCAGCATGGCTAAAAGAAGCACCTGTGTATCTGAAGGACCAGGGACAAAATGTTGTCAGCAAACCAGCCAGCACCACTGTTTCCCGTCAAGGCAGAGGATTCCCCACACGCTGACTCTCAGCCCTCGAGCCTGGAGGAGAAAAACAAAATTCCATGTTGCTTCATGAAGCAGCTGACAGACTCCTCATAGCATTACAGAATGGTCAGGGTTGGAAGGGATCCTCAGGATGGCTTCCCTTTGTCACACTGCTGGAAATGAGTTCACTTCCAGACTGGATCACAGAATCATACAATCATAGAATGGTTTGGGTTGGAAGGGACCTTAACCTTATCCAGTTCCAATCACCTGCATGGGCAGGGACACCTTCCACTAGAGCAGTTTGTTCCAAACCCCATCCAACTCGGCCTTGAACACTGCCAGGGATGAGGCAGCAACAGCTTCTTTAGGCAACCTGCACCAAGTTTTTAATAAGCCTTCCCAGCAGTCAATGCTTACTACACTCTTACACCCTCGAAATCTGCTCTTACACTGAAGAACTTTGCCTCGGTCACTGAGGTTTTGCTTTTGATGCCATGTTAACATGAGCGCTGCACTTCACCCTACCAAGAAGCCGCAGCGGAGCAATGAGCCACCCATCCAAACCCAGCCGGAGCCCCTCCAACGCGCGGCTAGCGCCCCGAGGTTTCTGCTGTCGGAGATACCTGATGGGCCCCTGTGGGCTCTCGCAGCGGCTGACCTCGAGCAGCACACCTGGCAGCGCGGACGCCTGAGGCGCCCATGACACCCACCCCACACGGGAAAGCGACTCCCACTCCTCAGAGAGCGTCCACAGCCCCACGGCTCAACAACACAAACCTCCCAACAGCAGGTGGCGTGGCGCGGCGCCGCGCTGTTGGCGCCGGCGTCATGACGTCACACCGCCAGCACCGCATCTCACCCGCGCCGCTGAGAGGACTGCCCCATACTCCCGCACGCCTGCCTGCCCGCTGCCTGCCCGCTGCCTGCCCGCTGCCTGCCCGCTGCCTGCCCATCCGCCGCCACGTCCCGCCGCAGACCTCTCTGCCGCGGCACGGGCTCCAACCGCTCCTTGAGCACCGCCACCACGGCGGGGAGCGCCGGTGCTGAGCCGCAGCGCATGCGCGGGGCGCCAACCGCCGTCCTTTTCCTGTAACAGGCCGCTCGCGCATACGGGAGGGGCGTGTTGGTGGCCTATCGGAAGCGTTAGCGCATGCGCACAGGGTGAGAGCCGCGCCCTTCCTGCGCAGGCGCACGGGCTTCCCGCCGCCGGTTGCCATAGTGATGCTCCCGCCAGTTCCGCTCCCTGTTGGCGTTGTCCCTCGGCAGGGCCTGGCGGGTCTGCTATTCGTGTTGGGGGAAAGGGGCCGCCCCCCGCCCTCAGAACTGCCGGAGCCTCCCCCCGGGCAGGCCGCGGCACTGGGTGGTGCCTCCTGAGGCGGACGCGGCCTGAGGCGCGCGGCCCGGCCGCCACAGTGGGTGCCGTGCGTCAGGGTAGCAGCGGTGGGCTGAGAGTCAGAGTTCTGAGGCGTTTGATGATGCTGCAGACGGGTCTGAGAAAACTAGCTCCGAAAGAGGAAAGCACAGCAGCGCGCTGCCTGTTAACGCGTTAAGTCTGATCTCTCGAAATACTCTTATGTCGCAAAATAAAAAGTATAAATAGGGAGAGAAACATACATCACCTTGTGATGGAATAGATTATGATTTGTGTTAAAAAAGGAAATAGAGAAGTGATAGTTTGTTACAAAATATGGAAAGTCATGAAATGGGAAACCATTAATATGGAGCGGAAAGTAACTGTATGAGAAACTGAGTTATTATATCCAAGGCAATGTTTATAAAAAATCGCCATCCATTCCATAACTTCATTGGGTATAAGAAAAGCAAGTGTTTAGAAAACATGGGGTTAAAATACTTTTAGCCTAACTTAGAG
>JASSUY010019939.1:13759-25420 GCA_032466535.1 Forpus xanthops
AATAGTAAAACAATGGAATTCAGACCTCTACATTAGTGTAAAAAAAAAAAAAAAAACGGTTTTAAAGAAAAGAAAAAAGACAGATTTAAATGTCAACTGCAAGGTTACTGCCAGGCCTCCAAGCTATTTTAATGCACTTATCTACAGTAATAAAAGTTCAAAACCAGTGGCTTTGCTGTTTTTTAATAAGCAGGGGAAGTTTTATCCACAATGTGAGCAAAGCAGGAGAAAGCAGAAGGGCATCACACCAAGAGTGCCCTCAGGAAAGATGCTGCCTGCAGGTGGCACATGAAGCAGAGTAGGCTCCCTCCTGCTGAGGATGCTCTCAATATGTATGCAAGCCACAATTGCTGAAAAGCTCAAGGTACTGATGCAGGCTGGTTTACCCCAGTGAGCCTGTCCAGCAGAATCTGAGTTTCCTATAGGTTACAAATATTTGAGTGCAAAAGGACAGAAGAGCCAGGATTCCAGCTGTTCTTTGCAACAATGTGTGGCATTGCAGAAGGAAAGAAAGGAGTTCTTTTAATCTTCCTGTAAAACACGCATCCTAAAATAACTCCTAGCTTTACAGACAATTTGTTGAAGCAGTGTATTCACTCTATGTCCTTCTAGTAAGGACGGCAGCCCAAAAGGGAAGTAAAAGTACTTCGTATCTATCTGTACGAACAGCTGAATATCAAAAGACACCTAATACTAGGACAAACTAGTCCCCTAGTCAGTAAAATACTCTTCTGTGTCTTAACTGCAGTTTGTCCAGTTACAGCCCAGGAAGAAGAATAAGCAGGAGATACTAACATCATGCTGGAAATCTCACATAACTGAAGCTTCCCTATCCCTGTTAGAATCAGTACTTTCGGCGTTGAATGCCTCACTCCAGCATCCAATACATAACCAGGAATGAACCTAAGGGTTTCAAGTGAGGCTAGCACACAGTGTGGTTTTCAGGTATATCTAACCATGACAGCCAGCACTACATTGGAGATCCCTATTCTCTGCCTTGAATGAGCTGTTCTGATGGCTAACATATTGCTGCATTATGCAATGATAATGGACCAGGCCCTGGAAACCTGCTGGTCGGTGAAGACTGCACCATGTCTGGGCTAAATTACCTCCCCTCTCTTTTAGTTCACTCTCCAGAGGTATATTCTTCTGTAATTTCCAGCAATTACAAACTCCTCGTGAGATCAGAAGCACAACTGTTAATATGTGTTCTGACATCCTCCTCCAAAAAGTCTCTCAAAAAGCCAGTGTTAAGATCTAAATTTATAAGGCAAAAGATAGGAAAAATTACACATTAATTCCATTTATAATATAAGACATAGAAACTTCAATGTAACCTGACAAAAGCAGCTGAGCAAGAGGCAAGAACTGATGTCAAATCTGAGTCCCAAATTGAAATTTAGTCCCAAGACCAAGCAGAATGCTGAATTTTATTTATACTGTTCCCTACTGATGCAGTTTTCCAAAGCTATTCCATCGCTACCTGCAATTTCCTGACCTGTTCCCACATCACGAGTAATTTCCTTTACCTTCACGCTGACTCCTACTCCTTCTCCTACTCCTACACAAGGCAAATCACTGAGCTCTTCTCTTTTACTCCTCCTTCCACTGAGCCTCAATAACCAACATGCTCCAAAAAGACTGCTTTCACAGTGCTTTCACTAGGATTCTGCCCACATCACAAAACATATGGCTCAGCAGCCATGCAAAGCTGTGCTGGAATATGCAGGGTCTGCTGTATCCAGGGAATAAGGGTTAGGGGCCAAACAGTCCCTGCCCCTTTGCAGTGTGGCTTTAATTATCAGGGAAGAAGCCAAAGAACTGTCTTGAGCTTCCCATGAGACCAGATCTTCTGTGATGCAGGAGCAAATGCACCTTAATCACAGAGTCCTGCAAAAACCTCTGGTTCTTCAAATGCTGGAGCCAAAGTTGCATTTCAATGCTACCAGAAAGAGTTGTCTCTCACTCCTTCCTCCCTCTCCGTAATTTTGCTTTTGCAGTATGTTTAGAACATAAGCCAACATTTTTAAATACCAATCTCATCATTAAATATCAAGAAGATCACAGGAGAAAAACACAGAAAGCCATAGCCTGAAGTCTTATGTTCAGTCCTCATCTATCATTCTTTTGCAGTCTGCATGCTCCATAGATGCTAGAAAGGAGCTCAAGGTTACGCTTCTTGAAAATGCTTTTCTGTTACATATTATCAGCCACTATTACTTACATTTTCATTCAGAAATGGCATCTGAATAGTTTTTCATGGGAGAAAGTATTTTTAGTAAAGTCAGATCATGGATGATGTTAATCAGATTTGGTTTTATTTCTAGTCACTCTTCAAATTATTAGTATCATTTCCTGTAGATAAATGGTGTGGGTTTGCGATACACATTGAGTGGGAAGTGTTATTAGCACAAGGCATTCAAAGTCTTTCTTCCAACAAGAACTGGGAACCTTCTCTGAGCAGCAGAAAGTAGAGCATCCATTTCAGTAGTGCTTTCCATCCCTTTTTCACCTAATAAAGACCTGTTTTTGACAGACAACTGAAGCAGGAACATTATTAAACAGATAGAAAAACCCTTTCCAATAACAAAGATAAAAATAATTGAATGTAAAAGTGGTTTAGGGACCTGTATTGCTCTCAGGCAGCTGAAGTTGAACAAGATGAACCTGCAATGTTACAAGAGCCAGATTCAACCCTGTGGGATCCATCAGGCACTTTCCAGGTGACTTTGCTTAAAGTGCTTATCTCCATTTCTCTGGTTACATATGGTGCCTGACCATTTTTCTCCCATACAGCTGCTAGGAGTTCAGATATTTAAAAGCTGGAAACAGATATGATGCAGAGAGGGGAAAGTTATTCTTTTCAAAAACAGTTTTAGATGCCAGGTCAAAAATCAGTTAAGAAACATTTGATATGACAAAAGGAAAACATTTAAAGCAAAACAAAACCATCAATGTCAACAGAATCAGTGATGGGACTAAACAGTGATTTAAAAGTGACCCCTCATGGGGAGCAGGGGGGAACATCTGTCTGATTTTCTTCAGATCAGTTAGGCAGGAAATCATTGAGGTGGGTTAAAATACCTTTCCTGTACATGCTTTACAAAGAATTTCCTCTGATTACTAGAATAATATTTGTTTTCATGTCAATCCTGATAAATCACAGCTGTGGTGCTTTATTTCCTCTCTCCCTATTTTCATCTATTAATAGGACTGCATGTACCCACACATCAATTTAAAACATACATATATACTTATTCTAAATATAAACACTTCCATTTCACAATCAAATTCATAATATAACATCGTCAAAGTCCTGAAATGCGTCATTTGCACTTGTACTACTGAGCTCACAGCATGACCTGCTCTCCCCGCTGTGAGTCCAGGATCCCAAGTATGTCCTAGACTGCACAGAGCCCCATGCACCCAAGGAGAGCCAAAGGCATTGAGAAGGTAATTCAATTAACAGCTCTTCAACCACTGCAGGCTCACAAATAAATATAAGTGCCAGGACAAAAGAAGCATAAGCCTGAAGCAACAATGTCTGTTTGGTTGTGTTTTTTTAACTCTGATTGCCCAGTTCAGGAGGAAGAAGGAAGGATTCTGAAGAAACTTTAGTGTAATTCACAGCTACTCAATTTGCAATTTCAAAGCTACAGTAGTCTCTGGAAGAACTTTTAACCAGATATTTTAAACCATCAGTATGGTCAGCATCACTTCCAAATGACATTCTCCAGTATTTCCACTGCTGAATTTTGGAATCCAGAATAGGAAGGAAGGGATTTATTGTTCAAGTCTGATCCACCAAAACTCACATTTTCTTAATCATTTGACTTACATGAGAAATATGAAAATCTTAGTTCTTGTTGCAGCTTATCTGCCCCAGGTGTTGCCTATCCGCTTCAAAAACAACCATGAACTAACTCTCAGGTCCAAACGCAACACATTTTCCACACTCCAGGGAGAAATCGGAGACCAGTCTCCACCAGCATAGCCCACTGAGTTTCATCAACTGTTAAAGTCTAGAAACTCTTTCCAACTTGAAGTTTTTCTTAAAGCCTCTGACAGTCATAGCAGCCACTTTATTTCTATGCTGAGCAGCATTAACAAGTTACTTGCTTTCTTAAAGAGGATTTAGCACAAATATGAAAGATGACTTTTATTACAGATCCCACTAATCAGTTACTTAATTCTGCACAAAGCAGGTAGATAGAGTTTTGAAAACAATACACCCTTCCCAGAGAGCTACTTGGAGGCATCTGACCTATCCCTAGCAACAGTCAATGTATTCAAAGGTCTCCCATAAGAAAGATTAGCTCCTGGAATTAATTATGCAATTTTACAGCTGGCATGGTGGGGTTTTAAGAGCCTTTAAGAACCATCCAGTTAGTTCAGGATGAATTTACTTCAAAAAGGATAAAGAAAGAAAAAACAAAACAAACCACAAGCAAACAACATGAACTGACAACGACCATATCAAAACCAAGCCAGCAAGAACTACTGGGCTGGGTGGTGGAGCGCAATGCGCAGAACATGCTCTACCCAGCCTTATTTGCTTCCTACTGCGGAAGCTCTCTCCCAGGTCCATCCGTGTTAACTCACATGAGCAAGGGTCAAGAGGCCTGGCCTGCCAGAGCTCTGCTGTATCCTTTAAATTGCTGTCTCTTATATGGCTGCTAAGAAACCACCCTACACACAAAGCCTAACAACTCCCAGCCACTTCATCTCATTTACACCATGTAGCAATCTTTTGGCAGCCATAAAAGCATTAAACTAACAAGGGGACCTGATAAATCAACCCACAGCTTGGCAAAAAGGAAGAGCAATTAGGAGCCTACCTGGGACTTGAACACTATCACTCAAGGAGAAGAAAAACAGTCTGCCACCAATCACAATTTGATAATGCAAACCAAACAGAAACTCCTGAATACAAGGAGCGTAAAAGCAGAAGAGGCGCAGGTAATCTATCTGTTTTTTCAGTAATCCTAAGGGCAGGCACCTGAACTGTAAGCTCCTGGCTCCAGAGTAACATTAACATTGCACATTGCTCACAGAGTGGAACGTAAACAAAGCTTACTGGTTGGGCTCAGCATCCCAAAAGCGAAAGCAACTGGCACTGCATCAGAATGCTGGCCAGCAGACGGGGGACACAGCCCACAAGGCGATATAGGCAGGGAAGGAGCAGGCTGGGGGAAAACACTGGCAGAAACTGCTACGTTTGCCTAGGAAAAGGTAGGTATCTAGATCCACGTGGAAGAACATGTTAAAGGCTATTCTAAAAGAATCCTTCATTTACACACATAAAATTTCCCTAGACAGCTTGTCGAGGTGCTCTACTACCATTATTGTTCTGAAAGTTTCCCTTTCTTTTCTTACAAAACGAATAGGATGAAAAGAAATAAGCTACCAGCAGACATGGAGCACACTATTCTTTTCTGGTATCTTCCGATACATCAGAAAAAATACGGGGTTTGTTCATAGCCATTTCCGCTCGCTAGTCCCCTCAAAGAATGTTGTTTGTATATACAAAGCAGGGAGGAGCTGTAAAGTACGAGAAGAATTCAGAGGGAACTCTGGAGTTCCAGGCTTCATCCAGCACAGACTGGATACGATGCATTTGGCCTCCATGGCAAACAAGGGAGGTCTGAGAACCACACTTCCCTCCCTTCAAACTGAATTTTATCCAGGTATCTCTGCACTCTCATTTTGCATCAGCTGAAGCTAGCTGGTCTTGAGTAAATCACACAGGTGAAGCAAGAAAGTTAAATGAGACAGACAAACAGAGCACAAATCCACCTCACTCAATTTTGTATTTCAGTTGCCTCAAAAATGGCAAACCAGATACAGTCCACCCAACAAGAAGAGCACTCAGGATTTCTACCACTTCCAGCTTCACAGAAACCTACAGAGGATACAGCAATCCTTTAACTCAGAAGACAGCAGTTCAGAAGAGTTCACCATTAAAAGAGAGCTAAATTCAGTACCCATGTTCTAAGCATATTTCTGGCCCAGCAGGAAATAACACTAGCTTCCACAGCTTTTCCACAACAACATTTAATATGAAAGCTAACACAGGATTAATCTGCCATCAGCACAGTCATTCTTGTGAGATGCCAAATGCCCTTATTGTATTATATATTCAATTTGTGCTGAACTGGATGGACAACTCACAATGTCAAGCCAGAAGTCTATGGGGTTTACAGGATATCAATCCCACCTACAACTGTTCAATACAGGATGCTTCTTCCCACTGCTACCAGATAAGGGAAAGGGACCATAGGCCAGTGCATATGGCAGCTGTCTCTCCAGGTCTGTAAGCAGCAACAGCTCATGGCGAGTATTTTGCCTTCACAAACATTAGAAGATACATGTGATCTTCTCACCCAGACAGGGTTTCTCTCCTTTTTCTTCACTTTGTTGTTGCTTTGGTCTTCTGAAATGGTTACAACTTCAGTGGCAGTGGTAATAGTAGGTATAAAAGCTACATGCATTCAAGAAACAGAGGAAAACAAATAAAGAGTAAGATCTTGCTCATAAGCCAGCCCTAGAAGCTAATTCATTGCTTCCTATTTCAAATCAGTATGTGCTCACATCTGGAGTGAGCTTTGTGCATCATACTTGCTGGGGAAAATAATACAAATATGGAAAAAGTACAAGACTCAATAGTACATGGACCAGTTACAGATTTAAACCACAATGTCTTGACTAACTACATGCCTAGGTCATTATAGTAACAGTTTAAAGGAAAATAGAAATTATTTCACTCACACATTCCACAAGAACAGGGAAGAAACAATGTTCAGAATACTAGAAATAATTTCCAGAACAAAAACCTCTACCCACGTGTCAAGAACACACACAGGTATTTATTTACAAAATATTTTGGTACACACAATGCATTATAGCAAAAACAGAGATGAATTTTCTAAGCAGACAACTTTACTGCAGCTACACGGCTAAAATCATGTGCCTTAGCACACAATAAATATCACCAGCACCTCTCCCAAGGCCAGTATCAAAACTGCTAGGAAGGCCTTTTCATCCAACTTCTGGCAAGTCTTTCCTGACAGGCACTGAGCTCACTCCACTGTTGTTGCCCATGCATTTCAACATTCACCACCCCCTGGGCTGAACTGAATTAAGACTGAAGGACATTTTCTTTCCAGCAGTATGATAGAGGGACTTCTGCTGCCAACAGCGAATGTGAAATAAGAATGCTGGGTGTGCCAAGCAAGCCACTGCTCTTGGGAACCTTTGACAGCAGTGGCAGGGGATCCCATGAGACTGTCAGAGCTACAGGCTATGCAAAATGATATATACACAGGACAGAACAAAAACAGCACAAAGCTCAATTAGTTGCTAATGTTCCGTTTCCAGAAAGCTAAATTATTTAAGAGACTTCACCAGAACTACCTACCATAAAGCCCATTATGAACAGATGGATATCTGCTATGAAGGCCAGACCTTGCTCTTTAAAAGTCTGGCTAAATTATAGAACCAAGTAACAAAAAATGAATTATTATTTCACGTCTCTGATACAATTTCTTTCCAGCTATCACACACTCTGGTAAAAGATATTTCCCTTTCTTTGTAAACTGCTTTGATTATGAGCACCATAAAACATCTAGGGACACTTGATGGTGCTGAAAGATCTCACAGCACGGCTACCACTAAATCTTTACTAAGAAAAAAAGGTAAGACATCTGGTTTACATTGTCTTTGAAATAACTAACTGATTTGTGCATTACCAAAGTGAAAATTAATTTTAATCTACTGTGAGAAAGCTTGGGAAAAGTGGAAGTCTTTAGTAATCTTTAAAAGAAAAAAAAATAGAAATCAAGATTAGGCCAGACAAAGAGCCAGTTCCCACAAAAGGCATGATGGAGTTGTGCCAAATGCTTCTAAGAACAGAGCATTTTTTGGTTGTTTATTTGGAGCCAAATTTCTTATGCCTTCATTCTCTCTTTTATGGGTATTAATAAGATTTCCACATAAATCTGTCTCTACTTAGTCATCTTCACCACTGTCAGACTTCAGAGTTCTTCATGAGGAAGGACTGCCAACACAAACGTTTGTGATGTCACACAAGCCACACTATCACTCCAGCCATCACTCAGAATAAACAGTCTCAAAAGGTGAAAGGCCACTACAGCCTATGGAAAGCAAAGGATTAAATATATATAGAGATATATATTATTAGAATAAGGAGACTCTCAAAAAAGGGCGAGAGGATAAATAACTGTGGTAATCAACTAAATGCATTACCTGACAGTGTTAAGAAATGAAAAGCCAGTGAGCATTTTTCTCCAATTAACATACATTCTTAAGACAGACTTCACACATTGTCTGGAAATTTTACCTGTGCTTATCTGAAATTGCTTTTGATTCTTAAATAAATTTATTGTACAAGCCCCTACATTCATATCACATACCACAGTATGTGTATCATCAACATACGGAAATTTCATCCAAGAGATCAGATTTTTGCATTAAAACTTTAGCATTTAGAGACAGGTAACACAATGATCCCTTAAAATCTGAGATAGCATTACCATAGATTCAAACTTATGGACAGAGATCTGTGGTTCAGCAAACAAACATCCAATCCACCAAAATAAACAAATAAACCATCAGATGCTCCTGAATTTGGTTGAAGAGAAAGAAGTGAGATAAGATAAGAAAAAAATATATTTTATATATTTATATATCACCCGACAAAATTGTTGTGTTCCTTCAATGTCAGCCACTGACAGTATGAAATAAATCTAACCCACCTTTCTTATAAGTGGAAGTATAAGCAAGTGTCCAAAGCTCACCCTTAACTTGTTCAGCCTGCCTTTCACAAAAGAGGAAAGGGGCTTTAGATTAGCTGGGCTACGAGACAGAGTTAGAAATAATCAGCTCATTTATGTAAACACTCTAAATCAAAAAGGAACATTGACTATTCAGAAGAGTGGCAGGAAGGAAACTGTTAACTCAAAGCATGTGGGCATCCATATCATGACATTTCTCTTAAGTTTGCTTTTTTTAAATAAACACTTGGAGAAAAAAAAAACGTAAAACCCAACATACATACATCTAAGAAATTACATATATAAAATTTCATTGAAAACATCTGAGATTGCAAATTCAAGTATTCGAAAGATAGTGTACAACCTAATCATGCTTACAAACACTGATTCACTGTTTCAGATAGCAATCTGATCACAGGAAAGATAGAAAGCAACTTTCTGGGCTATCAAGTTTCTGCCTGAAGTTCTCATCTCCTTAACCTGTTATTACAAATGATTAAGACAATCTGATCGTTTCTTTTATCTCAGTTCTAAAGACCTTAACCAAATAAAAGACACAGAGGCCCCCAGGCCAAGTTCTCATGAATACAATGAATGGCTGTAAAGGAAACTGCTTTGTGACTGCTCCCACCAGCTGAGATTTTTTTTTTTTTCTTAAGTGTATATCACTAAATTTTGCAATACAGTGACTTCAGTTTAAAAATTAACATTTTTCTCAGCTTGTTTGGCATTTTCATTTGAGAACAGACAATATGTAAAGCAAATAAGAACATGAAATGAGCACATACATTTCCCTTCCACTAAGGAGTTGTACTAATTCAGAGCCAAGAATTTTATCATTGTAGATCACAGATCAGTTTAAGTTTCCAAAAGAATAACAAATTCTGAAGATCTAAGCATGACAGCATGTCCAGGCATGAACACAGAATTTAAAATTCTGGGTTTCAAAAAAAGTCTGCACAAGTGGCAGATCACAGTCCAAGACAGAAAATTTTAAGATTAATCTTAAAGATCTTTTTTCTTGCCTATGCTATAATACATAAGGAAAAGAAAATCCTCGATCCAAGGATGACAGCAGCTAAAACATTGGAATGAAAACCACTGAATGTATGTCTCAGTCACTGTTACCCGCAAACATGCACCATCCATCATCCCCTACCACCCTAAGACATCACATGTTTTAAGACTACATTTACACACTACACACAGCAGAAGAGAAAGTTAAAATAAAAATTACATAGATTTAAGAGAAAGCAGATGGACAATCTACCCACTATTTCACTTACATTCAAGAACTCTCCAAGAAACATTAGGGTTTGCCATCTTCCCCTGTCTCACCACATCACGTGTATCCAGAAAGCTAGGTTTCGATATCCTAAACTTCTGGTAAGCCCTGATGCCTAGTACTGCCTATAGCTGGCTCTGACTCCAAAGATGCCTTACCAAAAATCATAGAATCATAGAATAGTTAGGGTTGGAAAGGACATTAAAATTATCTAGTTCCAAACTCCCTGCCATTGGCAAGACACCTCACACTAAACCATGTCACCCAAGGCTCTATCCAACCCAGCCTTGAACACTGCCAGTGATGGAGCATTCACAACTTCCCAGGGCAACCCATTCCAGTGCCTCACCAACCTTACAGTAAAGAACTTCTTCCTTATATCCATTCTGAACTTCTCCTGTTTAAGTTTTAACCTGTTACCCCTTGTCCTATCACTACAGTCCCTAATGAATAGTCCATCCCCAGCATCCCTATAGGTCCCCTTCAGATATTGGAAGGCTCCTATGAGGTCTCCATGCAGCCTTCGCTTCTCCAGGATGAACAGCCCCAACTTTCTCACCCTAACTTCATACAGGAGGTGCTCCAGTCCCCTGATCCTCCTTGTGGCCCTACTCTGGACTTGTTTCAACAGCTCCATGTCCATTTTACATTGAGGACACCAGAACTGTACACAATATTCAAAGTGAGTTCTCACAAGAGCAGAGTACACACGAAGGATCATCTCTTTCGACCTGCTGGTCAAACTCCTTTTGAGGCAGCTCAGGATACAGTTGGCTTTCTGGGCTGCAAGAGCACACACTGAAGCCAGCTCATGCTCATTTTCTCATCAACCAACACCCCCAAGTCCTTCTCCTCAGGGCTGCTCTCAATCTCTTCTCTGCCCAACCAATAGTCATGACTGGGATTCCTACAACCCAGGTGTAGGAAGTTGCACTTGGCATGGTTAAACTTCATCAGGTTGGCATTAGCCCACCTCACAAGCTTTTCAAGATCCCTCTGGATGGCATTCCTTCCCTCCAACGTATCAACCGAACTGCACAGCTTGGTGTCATCAGCAAACTTGCTGAGGGCGCACTCAGTCCCACTGTCCATGTCACCAACAAAGATGTTGAACAGGACTGGTCCCAAGACCAATCCCTGAGGGACACCACTTGTTACTGGTCTTCAGCTGGACATTGAGTCATTGAGCACAACTATTTACGTGCAGCCATCCAGCCAGTTCTTTATCCACTGAGTGGTTCACCTACCAATTTGATGTCTCTCCAACTTAGAGACAAGGATGTCATGTGAGACAGTGTCAAACACTTTGCAAAAGCCCAGGGAGATGACATCAACTGCTCTACCCCTGTCCATCAGTTCCGTAGCCCCATCATAGAAGGCCACCAAATTGGCCAGGCAGGATTTCCCCCTAGTGAAGTCATGCTGGCTGTCACCAAGCACCTTGCTGTTATTCATCTTAAACATGCCTTCCAGGACAATCTGCTCCATGCTAGGCACAGAGGTGAGACTGACTGGTCTGTAGTTCCCTGGCTCATCCATTTTCCCCTTCTTGAAAATTGGGGTTATATTTCCCTTTTTCCAGTC
>JASSUY010019940.1:0-11324 GCA_032466535.1 Forpus xanthops
AAAAGTTGAGGATTTATTATGATACTTCAAGTTATCATAAGAGCTTATGCAAAGCAGAGTTCAAATTGCAACTGGTCTAGTTCCTTGGAGCTTAAAAGCTAGAAAGAACTCATAAATTTTGCAGTCTAGGTTTTTATGAGGCATATTATCCCAAATGGATCAATCTCAAAATCACCATAGTAAGATCTTGTTATATTTGGCTGGGATCTGCAATTGTTAGGAGTCAGTCCAAAATTCAGTGAAGTCATGGATTTTCATCAAGTCAGTATAGATTAATACAGACTAGATCTGTCACACTTCAGCTAACAAGGACCTTTCTTTACATGTATATGCATTCCCTTTCTGAACTCAGTTGCCAAGGTATCTGTTTCTTAAACCCTACAGAGTACTTTTCTTGGGGAAAAATACTTTGCCTGTCAGTTTTTCCAACCAGTGATTATAAGTAGTCATGGTAAATCCTACAGACTACAGTGAGACTAATCCTGGGAGAGAAAGACCTGTGCAAGTATTGAGTGCACAGGTACCTATTTTTTCCAAAGAAATGCAAGTATATTTAAGTATTTAAATCACACATTAATATATAAAAAGATGCACCAATGAGTTGAGGGAGTTTCTTCGCATTATGTTTCCTGAGAAACCATTGGGCTAATTGCCACCCAAATTTATCATCACATACAAAATTGCTGCAGTTAAGAAAATTGCTGTTTGATGTATAAAGGGGTGAATTGTTCTTCTGGAAGCAAGATCTTATAGGGTTTGGCAGTTGTTATATTAGGGTTTATGAACTGTGAATGTTCCACAATGTTCCTCTGCACCTAGTGGGCTTGAACTGTCAATAGGTCTCTGAATGAATCTTGTAAACTGTGGTCCCATGGGTGCACTCCAATTTTGGAAGCTTTGTTACAGCAAATGGAATAAAGGTTTTGATAATCAAGTAACATAACGCTCACTGTAGCATGTAAATTACACCATTTCTGTTTCTCTGCATTCGCTTTAAAATATTTGATTAGCACCACACACTTTGTATATGGTTACAGAGTTTTCTTGTGTTCACTGACACACGTTGAAAAGTCTTTTGCAGTACACAGGAGAATATTCTTAGTTGCAAGTGAATCTAAGGACAGTATTGAGGTATTTAATCTGGTGTTTTGATTGACTGGGCCAAAATAATGTGTAGATTCCACTGAGCTAGACCCTCTTTTGTAATTAAGTTGCTTATGTAGTTCTTTTTAAAAATAGAAGTGATGCTGTACTCTTTTATTTTAATGAAGGAATAAGGAGAGGTGAGCATGATAAAGAGCACATTAGTGATTAGAGGGCTTGAACAAGCTCTAAGAAATTCAGGTCCTATCTTCTGTATGAATGTATAATGGTCCAAACCATCTGCTTTCCGGGAAGACACTTTAGCCGCTTGCTGTCATCATCCTGGGCACAAGGACACTCCACTGCTGTAGCTAAAGCTTTGCCAGCACTGCAGAAAGCACACCAAGTATGGAGCTGGGAAAAGGAGATAGAATCTCAGTTCTCTAATTCAGTAATGAGAGTATTTGGTGCCCTAAATCTACATGAGCTGTTGATGACTGTTCAGTGTTGAAGCCAATGCCACTCACGTTTAGGCATTATATTAGAGCTATGCACTAAACCCTTAGAGCATACTGGTGATGTTGGGCTATAAACACTGAGGAAGTTTTACTGTTGACAGTGTAGGTGCATATGTGACCTGAGGAGTCATACTTCTGTACCTGAGTGCCTACAGTTTTATTCTTGTCTTGCTTTTTGTGCTTGTGTCCTTTGTCAGGGGATGGCTTTGGCGATGTGCCATGAATCATGGAGAAAGCTGAAATGAAGGAAACTGAACCAAAGCCTCCAAAATCAACAAATCATCCTCTGGCCCTGGTGTTCTCTTCTGAATGATCCTTATGAAGAGGATCAGGTTTGTAAGTTATCCTTTCCACAATGGAAGTCTTAAAGGTTTAATTAGGACCCTCTGTTGTGACCAAGCATCTATTTCCAAATAGGTGGGGTAAAAACTCTTAGGTCCAAGAGAGCAGAGAAGCCTGTAGGGACAGGCTCATACACTTTTTCCTTTTCTCTGCTTTATTTGTCCATCAGTCAAAACTGACTGTGGGCTCCGGCTTCCTCATCAGCGCCCGGTCATCTCACTTGGATGTTGTAAAACAATTAGTTAACAAGTATAAAACATATCAGATGCAAGACAGTCGAGGGCCTATAAAAGTATCTGAGAAATGAGTCTTTAAAGCTCATCTCCTCATGTTGATTATGAGGGGAAAGGGAGGGAGCAAGAGGTATAATTCCTGCTCTTAACGTGAGCACATTAGAACCCATGGAAAAAATTAGGTGTGAATAATAAGGCAATCCTAATTCTGTTATTTCTCAGCTTTGGAGCACTTGACAAACTTATATTCCTGACTTTCCTTAATCTATAATTTGGTACAATTTTAGCATGAAGCTATTCTGGCACTGGGAGAAGTTATAAACTCACTCTAATGCAGGTGAATAAGCTTAAACCTTTGGAGAGTCACCCAGGAGTAAGCCACCTTATTAACGAATTTAAGAGTAATGTTGCTGTTCACTGGTGTTCCAACAGGCATCGAGTTGTCAGCAAGGTTGGGAATCTCATGATGTATGCCCTGGAACAGCCTGTTCTTACAGTTTTACAAGGCATGAGCTGGCACGTATGAATTTGCCTCCGGCGCTTTCTGCTGGAGCGGCGCTTTGTCGGGCTCTCCTCAAACCTCCGGGTGCTGTTCCTGGGAGAGTCTTCCCTGCATGGGGCGAAGGTGGAGCACCCAGTCATGCTCTGCTGCATTCCAGGAGTGCTGCCCCAGCCCAAAATAGAAGCTCCTAACAACCAAAGGTGAGAACTTTGTTTTATAAATCAAAGGAAAGTGTTAGCTACTAAGCTGCGGGAGGCCACAGGAAAATAGTTGTTTAGCAGTAGGTCTGTCCCAGAGCATGATAAAAATATACACACACTTCATAGAGTGTGGATTATAGATTTGCATGTTTTAGATCAAATTCGGTTCTTAGCATCGAGAAATTCTGTACAAGCCCAAGCAACACTGACTAAAGCAGCACTGCTCTGTAGTTCTTCTGACTGAAGGGGTCATAATTTGCCCTCAATTGCCTTTAGGTAAGGGTAGATCTAAATTGAATCCTTGGAGCTGACCCTCCTCAGATTTGCAAAGCATTCAGATGAGCTCTAACTTTAAAGTGGCACATCTCATACTTTAACTGCAGTAAATGTACCTGTTGAGTTTACCTGTGCGTTTGCAGTTGGAGAACTGCAGAAGATATAAAGTTAATGTGATATAAATTTAGGTCTGACATGCTCGCACTGTGAAGGCAGATTAATCAGCCTCTTAACATCCTGTATTTCCCCTGGCAAGTAATGACATTACACTTCAATCACATCAACCTTTTTTTAACACTGCCCTCAAGAAAGATTTGGAAAAGATAAACATTTCCCATAACACTTTCCCCCCCACCCCGACTTGAATCAGCTATATATGATTTATCTTTTAATGGGTTAAGGCCAGCTCAGTACTCCCTGCCCAAGATAATCTCTCATTGACTCCACCGGGAGATTTTCTCATGGCAAGAACATTAAACAGAACACTGATTTTATATTCTTTTTAATGTGACTCTGACAAATTTGTTAATTTTGTGTCTGTTTTTTAATTTTCATTTCTGTCTCAATGGTGCAATAGAGATAATTTATTAGGAGATAGTTTCTATGCTGTTGTTTCAGCCCCGCTCTAACAACTGCTATGGGTGATACATAGCCTGGCTACTGGTGTAAATACAGAAGTGTGAGGATTACATTAGTCTTTCTTGAACACTGCCAGCCACAAATTATTTAATGTTACCCAAAGTTAATAGGACAGTATTATTGTGGTCAATAAGGAATGTACAATTGAATGTGGGACGTGTGTTTGCATCACAGGTATGTAGCATGCCATGCACTAGTATGTCATGAAATGTGATTCTTCTTCCGATGCTTTCCTTCTAGCTTTCTTGTTATGACAGTCTTTGTGCATAGGCACTGAGCTGAGTAATTTTGGGATGGCAAGATTGCTGCGATCAATGATTCTTTTTCTTCATTCTTCATTGGCACTCACTGTGTTCTGCTGACTTCAAATAGTCACCATTTTTTGCTACTAAATCACTTTGATAGTGCCTTGGTTCAAGAAATTTAAAGCCTACATAAACTTTCCTCAACATTGTGCACTGTAGAAGGTAAAAAGTTATTATTATTGTTTTTTTATTTTGTGGAAACAGTCCTAAATTTGACTGTGTATTTGCCAATATTCGTTATAACCTTTAGTAACAAAAAAGAACACATGAAATCAGTGCTATTGAAGTTAAACTTGTTTGGAAAATGATGTCCCAAATTAGCATGCTATAGAGAAATTAGAATCTTACTGGGAATGTTCTTTTATTTTACTCCTCATGGTAACTGTCATCATTAAATCTTTTAATTGGGAATAATTTTCTCTTTACTTTTTGGAAATAAGTTTGAGTTTGCTTTTTTTTTTTTTGGCAGGGCTTTTGCATAAGAATCATTACAAAATGGCTTGATCAATTTAAAAGTTCCTTTAATGATTGAGTCTTTTGAGTCTTCTGAGCCTTTTTCTTCATTATGTGTCCTTACTGACATGTAACCAATTGCAAGATCAAAAGATGGTTTTGCTTGAGGTATGTGTCATGAAGCACAGTGGCCTTGTCCTCTTCCATTTCTCATTGAGGTGCTCAGAATTTGCATCTGCCAACTTATTCTAGTTCTGGTGTAAACTTTATAATCCTGTGATATTTAATAGGAGGAGTTGGGGGGATTGAGAGGGTTGGGTTGGTTTGCGTTTGCTATGGGCTAAGCAGACAACCAGAAAAATGTGCCAGTGAAGGTGGCAAAGTGCTAGTGAAGGGACCCAAATAAACTCTATCATTGCTGTCTTCCTCAATTTCCTCTGATGTCACTGAATGGAGAGAGTTGGAGGCAGCAGGGTAACACATGAGAAGGTATGATGTTTCTCTTTGCCTGGGGGGGGCCAGTCGTGCTGGTTAGACTCATCATTCAGCTTTCAGCTTCAACCAGCTCTAATCCTAAGAAAATACAATGTCTTATTTGTCCTTGCCTGGCTTTGGTGTGTAAGATCCATTATGGAGATCCATACAGGGCTGGAAGATGCAACACCATCGTTCTGTGGCCAATGTGCCTCATTGCTGTTTGGCACTTGATGTGGTGGAAGTGAAGTCACTTGACAGTCCTGTTGCTTAATTAGTTTGAAAGCTGCAGAGATTGTTTCAGGGTAGACTTTCACTCCTTCTTTCGTGAATGAAATGAAGTTGTCTTGAATTGAAAACCCACCTGAATTCCAGTGCCACAGCCGAGTCTGAGCCTCCATCCAGGTTGATCAGGTTGCAAAGCCCTGTAGTAGAATCAACCCAGCAACGCTGCATAGCTCCAAAGCGTGGGCCATTTAACTGCACAAAGTACTGTCTCTTGTTTGGATCAAACTGCTGTTTCTGTTTTATCTATATTTTGTGTATCTATCTCCATATTCCCCTTTCCTAGTAGCGGAAATGATTGCTCTACCTTGGAAACTATGGGGCTAGGTGTAACTTCTGAAGAACAGCCAGGAAGAAAAGACTAATCCTTGGGATCCCTGCCCATCTTTCAGGAAGCATTGTTTGCTGCAGCATCAGACCTTAATTAAAGTAATAGAAATACAGTAACACAGCAAGAAGAGATCAAAATCTATTGGTTTCAAGTTAGGAAAAATCACTTTGTCTCTGGGATGATGGGTTTCCAGCATCCTCAAGCAAGAGTGTGTTCTGCCACAATTTGATAGCCTCATGTGTGAGGCCCATCTACAAAGCAGTCGTATTTCTGGTCTGCTTAGTAGCAGTTACTCTCCCTTCTGTCAGCTAAGTCTAAATATACCCAAATGTTATGAACACAGACAATGCAAAGTGACAGAAGTTATTAAAATCATGCTCAAAGTTGCTGCCACAGTGTTTAGTTCATTCTCAGTCCTTCCCATGAAGGAGGTGGTTTCTAGAAACATTTCCGTGCTCGCACTCATTGCAATGCAGACTGAATGCCTCTGCATAAACAATTAATCTGACTTCTTTGCATCAGGCACCCTTTTGATAAATACTGTTGTTGCAACTTGTTTGCACAGGGTGAAGACCTATCCCTTAAAAACATTTCCTTTATATATTTACATATAATTCTGCATTCTCTCAAGACCTGTTGGCAGCATTAAGGTATTCTACAATGTCAGCTGTTACAAGGTTGTGAGTTTGTTGGCACTTCAGTGTTGCATAGAAACAAAGCACTCGCAGATGCTTTGCCATTTGGCTGTAATGTTGCTTTCCATTTGACAAAAAAAAAAAGCATTTCTTGGATGTCATATGAGCATCAGTATCAGATTTCTGAGTGATTAGACCGGTGGTGCAGGTAGATCTAAAACTGTTGCTACTGCTGGTGTGTACTAAACCTTTAGTAAGGTCTTTGATGTTTTACCTGAGTGCTTACAAACTGCTGCTACCTTAGTCTGTCAGCATTTTTGATGTTCCAAATTGTGAAAACGATAACCACATATCATTAGCAACCTGTTGCTGTTCAAAGATAAAAGCCAGTGATGGCAGAAGCAATGTTAATAGCTGCACTGTTATCTTAGAGACATGTTAGCTGAGCTCCACTGTGCTCTAGGATTTGTCTTGCCATCCATTAAAATAATTAATCAGCAAAATGGCATGTTAATGAGGACTGTAGAGATGGGTCCATAAAAATGATCTTTTATGCCTGAGGCCAGATCCTGTTCTCACTTACAAAAAAAGGAAAACCCAAAGAAATTCTGTTTGCTTCAGTTGCATTATTCTTACAACAAAGCGTGAATAAAACAAGGAGCAGATCCATAAAACTGAGGCAAAGCATAACATGAATGAATGATTTTTAGAGTTATTGTTAGGTTCATCTGAGGGAGAAAAAAGTACGGAAACTGAAATATTGTGAAAAGTTAGTTTTGTTGGTAAGTTACTTAGAGCTGTGGTCACAACTAAATCATCTGTCAGTGAAATGTATGCAGGCCTGGAGGATAGCTGGGGAAAGAAACCCCCCCTAAATGTTGATAGCATAGTTCTTGGAAGCAAAGTGCTTAGTAACAATCAGAAGAGATGACAGATTGTATTATTGCTCAACAATGTCTTCAAGGTATTAGAGGTATCAATTTACAGAGCTTTCTATACCATCATTACCTGCCACAGTCTGACTCTAATCACAGCAATAGAAACCAGGGTAGCTCCATGGGTGTTTGTGACTTTCCCTGAATATTTATGAAGTTTATAAATGAAATCAGGATCTTGCTCTCTGTTCTTAGCCCATCTGTATAACCATGAGGGCCAAATGAAGCTTTTAGTCATTATACTTAATTGGATGAATGGCCTTCAAAGCTGTCAATAACTGGTGTGTTCACAGTAAGGTAATTAATAACGCTATTTCCTTTTGGAAGACATATCATTAGCCATTATTTCTCGAGATACAACACTGATGTCTTTATTCAAAGAGGTAATTGCAGGTTACCCACCAATTCCCCACCAGTGACATCATCTTTGCAAACTGAATTTCGCAATCTGTCACTTTTGAATTCATAATTAGGATATTTTTCTAATGACAAGTGAATGTTATTGAAAGAAATACCTACTTTGTCGTTACAGGAATAAGCACAGACATAGTGAAGAGTGAGGGGTTTGTAACACAAATAAGGCTTGTGAGTTGTTAGACTGAACATCTGGGGCATTCAGAATGACTGCATTGAAGGATCCAGAAAAAGTCACAAAGGCAAGCCAGCAGCTGTATCACAACCAGTGCGTCACCAACAATTTCAGTGGTACACTTGAACAGACATGCCAAAGAGATTTTCTGCTGCAGAACTGATTTCCTAATTCAAAGTATTTTTAATAACAGATTAAGAGGTTCTGTTAGATGCACCCATTCAGAAAATATGTACTATAGTACAAATATGTACTTTTTGCACTGAGTGGCTGTGTCTTTTCACCCTCTGAACTAGTTAATGTGCTATGCAGCATAGTTAACTTCTGACCCTGAGGTCAGAAACATGGATAGCAATGGGATGCTTTGGTGGTTTTTGTTGTTCATCCTATTTTAAAATGCATGTGAACAAATAACAAGAATCCTTCTCCAAGAGGCGAACAACTCTGCTAGTGTTGTAAAGCTACACAGGGAAATTATATCTATTTATGTCTGTCTGAAATCCTTAAAGAAACCATAGGTTTCAGCTATCTCAGAGAATTACTTCTTTCTTCTTGCATTAGCCATTCATTTTTTCAATATCTTGTGGGTTTTGTAAAGGTATAAGAGACAGCATGGTTTATGCACTTGCAGACTTCAAACAAATGTGCAAGTATTTGTCACCAACCCAAAAGTCTAGCAGGAGCTGGAACCCATTCTATACCCAAACCCATATATTTTGATTCTAGTTTTATATCTCTGGCAGTGTTCAAAGCCAGGTTGGATGGGGCTTTGAGCAGCCTGCTCTAGTGGAAGGTGTCCCTGCCCATTGGAGATGGTTGGAATTGAATGAGCTTTAGGGTCCCTTCCAAACCAAACCAGTCTGAGCTAGAGTGATCTTCACCTTACCAATAGCAGGGACCTATTTAACATGGCTTCTGCTTCCCCAATATTTGCTGCTTGTTTGATTTCAAGTTGCCATGCATCATCTTCTTACATCTTGGCTCTTCCCCTCTCAGAGGCACCCTAAGCACGTTGTTGTATCAGGACAGTGATGGGGTGCCTGTGGCTGACACCATGGACCTACCCTAGCTGAACAAATTGGCTGCTCAAGAGTTGAGTAAGAAGCTGAAGAGAAGTACTTTGGAGGTTTGTCTTCACCATTCTCTTGTTGTAGCAGGCCTCTTACCTTGCTGTAGCTGCAAGGCAACAACTGAAGGTACCGTTTCAGCTGCAGAATAGTGTCAGGAGTCATTTCATATTACCTTTCAGCTCTTACTTCTGCTCTTAAACTGAATTTTTGTCCACACCCAACCTCATATATGCCTTGGAAGAGAGCTGGCTCTACGTCAACTTGTGTACCCCAAAGAATTCAAGGTGCAAAGGAATGGCTGCAAAGGACTTCACTTTGGAGAGCTAATAGTATGGCTAATCACCAAGCAGGGCACACAATTTGGAGCAGGTCCTGAGCAAAAATAGTTTTGATAGCCTTGGTATTCTTCAGCCAAGAGGGGAAGATTATTTCATATTTTACCTGTATAGCTTTGCAACACAGTGAGAGCTGTCAGAAAGCTGTAAGGTAGTGGAAACTCTCTGGCGTTTCTTGCTGGTTTAAAGGTATAGTACTAAGCACTTTCTTCTTGTAAAATATTTTAAGTAGTGACATCATTTCCTTCAAATAGCTACCATTTTCAGGCCCAATAAAAGTGAGAGCTTTTTGGCCTGTGTTAACTCAAACAGCCCTTTGGAGAATGTCTGACATTTCAGGGATACTTATTGTCTGGTTTTCCTACCTGCTCTTAAATATTGCAATACCTAACACCTGGAAATGTGCAGTGATGCAGAGAAGGACGATCTAACACCTTGTGCTTCCTGGAATATCAGGCATCAGACTTTCTCATTTGTAAACAGCATTTTTCTTATAGAGCTTGCAGGTGTCAGGAGCTTCTTAGTTCAGAGTCACTGCAGGAAATGTTCACCCCGTCAGTAGTTGGGTGCACTATGACTGATGCCATACTAAAAGAATTTAACTCCCTACCTTAGAAATTTAGGCCTTGAAAAACCACGTGCAGCTTGATTGCAAATGACTCTTGCAGAAGTGCTGTGTGAAAGATGGCATAGAAATCTCTCGTGGGAATGAAGAGATGTGATATTTCAAATTCAGTGCAATAAAAATTGAGTTAAGTGTCTGATCTGCTTTTCCTCAGCTGACTATATTCGCTATCTAACTTTCTGTGTGGAAAAGATGACGCTTTTCTTCCCCCCCAACGATCTCTCTTTAATCTTTTCTTTCTTGCAAGCATTCCAGTGTAGTATTTACCTGTTTAAAACTCTAGGGAGAATGCTAGCACATGGATATATTTAAAAAGCAGCGTTAAAACCACAACTTCATGATTTATTAAGCAGAAGGAAAGTGGATTTTCCTCTATGCTAATTGCTTGAATGTATGACAAATTGGAACACACACTTGTAGAACAATTAAGACATAATTACTGGGAAGTGAAAGTCTGGCAATAAAACTTCTTTGAATTTTGCATTTTAAACACACCGAGTTGAATCCTGGAAGCCTTTCTTTAGTAGAAATACTTGTGTGATAAAAGATAGTTCAATAAATGCCCCTTTATCCAAATGAATTTCCCAGATGATAGGGTAGATAAAATGATCAAGCCCGTGAGTGTTATATTTGCAAGAAGAAAGTGACTGTTGTTGAATGAGGGTGGATTTACACAGCTGCACTATGCAGCAGCTGCAATCAGTGCTGACTAGGAGGGACAAAACATAAGGCCAGAGTTTGCATGCACACAGGAGGTGGGTGCAGGTAAGAGCAGGACATGTTTCTTTTGGTCATGCCCCAGTGCTCCTGCAGGCACAGTCAATCAGTGTAGGACTTGTTCTCCCATTTCTACACTGGGATTAGTGTACATCACTGACAAAGCTGAGGACCAAAATTCTTATGATGCCTTCTTTCATGGTTTTGCCCAGCTGTATTGACAGGTTTGCAGCAGGGTTTATGGTGCCTGCTGACGAAGGCTTGGTGTTTAAGGCAGCTACTGAAGCTCTTCCAGATTCCTGAAGCAGAGCTTGTCAAAGAGCAGTGGAGCATTGCCACGATGCACTGTTGAGTTATACTGGCATGATGTAACTAATTCTTGGTAAAGGACCTCAAGAGCTGTCTTAAAATCAAAGTACAGTAACATGTAACACAGCCTTTTACTTGTCAAGGACTGCTTACCAGACATTAGGGACCATACCTTTCTCCCAATCACAAACATGTCTTTTGTTGTGCTGCTCCTTTGGCTAAAGACATGTTCTATTTAAACTATCAAAGTCTATCTACAACGTACTTCTATTTAAATCATGGAATCACAGAATCACCTATGTGTTTGTGTTGGAAGGAACCTTAAAGCTCATCCAGCTCCAGCCACTGCCACGGACAGGGACACCTTCCACTAGAGCAGGTTGCTCCAAGTCCCTGTGTCCAGCCTGGCCTTCAACACTGCCAGGGATGGGGCAGCCACAGCTTCTTTGGGCACCCTGTGCCAGCGCC
>JASSUY010019942.1:0-42009 GCA_032466535.1 Forpus xanthops
AACAGAAGTGCTTTGCACTTTGCAGTAGTATATAGAAAATCAGTAGATGTACCTTTCAGAGAAGGTGAATTTCAGCTACAGCTCACAGAGAGGCTGATAGTCCCTCAGAATAATGGTGAAGGAAAGTAAAGTAATTACCATTGCTTTATCTTGCCGGTAGTTGCTTTGTAGATAATATATACCTTACAAATCCAAGCACTTCCTGCATTTTTACAGAACTATGCCAGCCTAATTCAGGAAAGAAGTCCACATATTTGGAATTTGTGTGTTCTGTTCTCTCAGGGTGTCCCATATTTCACTTGCTGATATCTCTCATCTGTCAATTTGCTACTTAACTTAATCCTGAATTCTTGTAGAGGGAAACAATGAGAGTAAGTGTATATTCCTCCAGTGACTTCTCACTGGTATTGGTAGGTGAGTCAGCCACTGACTGAACAATATGAAACATACAAAACAAAGCATTTGCCATGAGTTGGTTTTATAATTCCTTCTAGAAGTTCAATAGCATTGGATTCCAGGCCTTCTGGAATGCCAGTTACATTATTCACTTTCATCATATTCACCTTTCTGTTCATTTGGCATAGAAAGGGTTTTGCTTCATGCATTGATATAGTCCCCATGGCAGCTTAGGCTGATAATGTATTTTCCAACTTTTTGGCTGTCAAATCAATTTGAAAAATCCTGTTACATACAACTCAATCCCCTTATTTATGGTTGAAACTGCTTCTTGAAAACTGTCTAACCTTTGTTCAGAACATCTCTCTTTGCTGTCAGCTTTTGTTTCAGTCCCATGATCTCTGTTCTCATAGTGGAGAGCATAGGGTGGACACAAGGATGACAGCATGGCAGCACTAACTAGTATGCAGTGACCTTAATCACAAAACTGAGTGTAAAGATCTAGCTTTGATTCTATGAAGCGCTTAAACTCCAGAAATAGTAAGATTGGGTTTAAAAGTAGTCCAGTTGGTTCATCATAATTAGCTGTTTGGTGCTTTCTGTATGAGATGTATTAAATAACCCTTACAAGTTAGATTCAACCATTAGTCTTTTTTATCATAATATAGCAAGGGGTTATTGTATTGTTTTGTTTTGTTTGGTTGTTTTTTTGTTTTTTTTTTTTTTGTTTTTGTTTTTTTTTTTTTTTTGTTTTTTTTTTTTGTTTTTTTGTTTTTTTTTTTTTTTTTTTTTATCCCCAGTGTTATAACACTCCCCTGGGAAATGAATTATTTCTCTTGATTTGTAAAGTGAAGGTATGTACATTATACATGCTGCTTTCTAAAGAAACTGCTTAGAAATGGCTTTAAAATTACGGTCTTGATTTTTTTTCTCAAATTAGCTTGTTGGTTACTTACAACCAATAATATGATTAGAAAATTCACCACTCATACCAGTGATTTCACTTCTAGTTTAAGTTATTGGCACATGAAGCATTGACAGAATAGGTAAACAATTGTATGCTATAGATATAACTGGAAGCTGATAAAAATGATTTCAACAACAAAAACCTAGCAAGGTAGTTTGTCAGTGTACTTTTGAATCTGCCATGTGGATATAAATATTTGTCCACCTTCTGAGAAGTGGATCAGACAGTCTAATATATAAAAAAAATGGGGAAACATTGTTATTCATCTGTGTAGATGGTAAGGACACACGGGAAAAGTTTTTTTCTTTCGTTTTCCAGTTTCTATCCCATTTTTATCTTCTAACCGTCTGTCACACTTCCTGTAGAGTCTGAAATGGTTTGCTTCATAGCCTCAATCTTCTCCTTGAAATCCCTTATGCTCTTTTTCCCATTCTCCTTGAACATCATTCCTGCAGGTCTTAAACAGTCCAACACCTAAATCTGAGTGAGTGTGTCATTTTTATATAGATTGCATGGTATTTAGTACTCTGAACTACTCTTCATTAATGCCATTAATTCATTAAGCCATTATGGCTATTGCTATTTTTTAATTATTTGCAAGGGCCCAGTAGGCAAAAACTTGTTTTTTTATTTTCAGTATCCACTATCATCTTTTAGTTCTTCCCTGAAGAGCAGTACCCACTCTTAAAGGTGAATTAATACCTCTGACTTGTCAGAGATACTTTTTCTGAAAAGGCAGTCTTTGCCTGGTGTCAAAAGAAATACTACCTTTACCTCTCACTGCCCCATTGTTATTTCTCATTCTCCCTCTTACACCGTACGTATAAGTGGGCTGGCACAGTCCTAGATGCAGCCACATGTGAGCAAGAAGGAGGCTCTGTTTGGGCAGAAAACTGAAATTTTATGAGGAATGAGCAAACTGGCTTGTACAAAAAAAAGAAAAAAGGCACTCAAAACCAGCATCGAAAATGCAAACTCTTAATTTCATTGGTATTTTGAAAAATTCATCAATATTTATATAGGATTTTGATGTAGGATGAGATTTTTTTTTTTGGTTGGTTGGTTGGCTGGTTTTTTTTTTTAGCTTTTTGGGCTTTTTCTTTTTTTTTTGGTGGTGGTGGTGGTTTTTTTGGTTCTTTTTTATCCTGATGTTGCTATTTTTCAGAAACTTCTTAGTTTCTGTATTTTGTCTGGGTTCTGAAATGAAACACTGAAATGGCAGGAGAAAAAACAAGAAAAACATTAGTTCCGGAAAAATGGAAGTTTCTGATTGAAGTTTTCAAGCTTAGGCCACAAAAGTTAGAAAAAGCCATTTAGAAACAGACTGCTTCTTATATCAGCTTTTCCAGCTTTTTGAAGTGCAACACTCATTGGTTTGACCCTTTGAAACTTTTTTTTTTTTCCTTTTTTCAAATTTTACTGGGACTGGAGGTAAATAGCAACTACGGTTCCTTTAGTTACTGGGATAGTCTCTGATATTCCCAGGAGATCATGTTGCATCATGGGAAATAACTGGTGGGTGACCTGAATGACGTGTTGTCTAGCCTTTTCTATATGACAGCTTTCATCCAGTAATCTCTGTCTGCGAGGGGTATAAATATGTTGTCAGCTCTAACCTGCAGACAGCAGCCAAGCTGTGCTACTCAAACTCATAACTGTTTAGTTTTGAGTCTCTGATTTTGATAATTCTGAAAACCAAAGGAATTTTAGCACCTACTGTGTCACAGGTGGAATGGACCTTCTTCTAATTTTAGGTTCATTTTGTGGTCCCAACTGCGTCCAAAAGTGTAGGAACGTAGTAACAGAAAGCCTGCTTGTTTTCACCTGTGAGGACGTGGCTAGCAGTGTATGTCAGGAGTTATAAGGAAAGCCCAGAATATTTGTGGAGATCAGCACCAGATTTAAAGAAAACATTTAGGTGTCTAAAACTGCTTTTAGAAAGTTAATGCTGATCTGTGTTCTTAAGCAGTTAACTTTCTATCAATACTCTGACTGTAAAGCCTGTAGCACCCCTTTTATCCCAAACAGCCTTTATTCACTCATGGTGTGAGAGAAAAAAATGTCCTTTTGGGTTGTGAAAATTTTGCAGAGCAGCACCACAGATTCTGATGCTCCGCACAAGCTACTGCTTCCTGAGTTTCCCAAATGTGCTTCCCAGCATCGCTTTTTCCACAAGATCTCAGACTGTAAGCTGATACTATTTGTGTTATTCTACTTTCCAGTGCTTCATGACAGTTTGCTCCCTGATGAAGCCAGGCCAGCTCTCACTATGAGACTCCGATGGTTGGAAATGAGGACAGCTTCTGTCACTTTGATGTTATGCTTAATAGCAGAGACTGTGGCATTATTGATGGCTGTGGTACCTTTAGCTTCTGCCTGGATATGCCAAGGCTAATTGCTCTATATGAAATAGTGCAAGGAAATCTGTACCTGGCCCTTGAGAGCATTTCATTGCTGGCAGAAAGATTTTGGCTCTTCTTTGCCTGCCACTTGTCACCAGGCTGGGGATGGGAAGTGTGAGAAAGGGGAGTGAGGCATATCTTAGCATCGGAAACCAGCGCTGACTGCACTTTTGGGTCATCACCAGTTAGTGCGGAATAAAAGGATTTTTGCCCATGGGGGGAACTGTTCTTTGCTAGAGGTTATGTATTAGGGGGTGAAGGAGTAAGGGCTCACCTTTGCTTCTGCTTTTCAGCTGCTCAGTCTGTCTTCACTGGCAGACTTGGCTTTAAAAAGTACTATACTCTTTAGGAGGGATTTTCTTTCAGTGAAAACAGGCTTATAGATCAACTGAATATAGAAAATGGACAAGCAGACATTTTTAAAAATACAAGCAGGAAGAGAGCCTTTTTTTTTATTTTATTTTATTTTTAATTTCTCCTTTTCTTTTTAAAGATTGTGTATCTTCTTTGTCAGTTCAGTTTGTGACCTGTGTACTGAAAAGGATATCTGGGCCCAATAACCAATCTTGTAAAGTAAGGTTCATTGTTTTTCTTCCCTTACAACTTCAAAGAGAGTAACTGATTCATGCAACAGGTACATTAAGAAGTGAGGGAAACTTAATATTTCACTAACTATCCTTAACAATGGCTATGACTACATATACATTTTGAAATTATTTTACAGGGCATGCTGCTTCCCCTCCCCCCACTCCAAAACCAACCAACCAAAAAAAAAAATTTGTTTGAAAACTTAGCTTCAAACCATCCTGATGGGAGCTCAAGATCCATGATAAACAATAGGTAGAGAACTGAATTAAAGGTCCCAGTTAGGGATAACTGTGTTGAAGCTGACCTGAAACATAGGATTTAGGGACACTGGACAGGAGGATGCTAGGATCAGTAAAAGGCCAGTAACTGTGCTTTTCTTCTGTTAGGGGTATAGTAAGGATTAAAATGCTAGTTGTGCATACGTGGTGAAAATTTAAGCTCTAGAGCACCTGAAAGGAAAAGATATCTTTGCCTAGTTATTTACTAATTCAGTATTGAAGAGTTCTACTGTACATTTCTAGATCAGCATAATTTTCCTCCTTCTCCCATCTGACACAGTCTTAACACTCTCTCTCTCAGCTGTGGCTCCCTTCCTCTCTCATTCCTCCACCATCTGCTCTGCATGCTTTCCCATAAATTCCTGACTTGGACTTGATTCCCCAGCTCTAAGCTTATCTATCTCAGGATTACACACTGTAGCCATCAGAAAGGCATCTGAGAACTTTCTGTGTAAAATGAATAGCAATGGCAAAACCTCCAGAGGAGTTTGTGAGGTCTCTGGAGGGGTCAGAACATATTTTCTTGTTTGTTTTGAGGGTTTTTTTTGTGGTATGGGAGGATAAGATAGGTGTCAGAAGTTAACAGAAGTTTACATGATGAATGTTTTAATTTTTTTAATGTTATGCTCGCAGTGAAAGTTTTTTAAAGTTTCAGATAGTAAAAGTTAAAAATAACAATAAAAAATATTGCAAATTACTAATTCCTATAACAGTTTAAAATTACCATATTTTCTTTTTAGTCACTGCTTTCTTTTTAGGAAAAGTCCTGTTTCCTGCTCAAAAAAAGAAAAACAAGGATACATTTTTTTTGACTTTTTATAGGTTTTTTTCTAAAGCTGGCTATCTCTGTTTCAAAAAGTTTGTGCTTTTCCTTTAAAGAACTATCAAATCAGAGGAGAACTGGGGAAGTACATTTTGAGTAAATGAATAATTAATGTCTGTGATATGATTGAGAACCCACATGGTGGAACTTTTAGGAACAAACGTACTTTTAAGTACATTGTGCATCTCTGCCTCAGCACATTTCTGGAATTCATGGAAGTACACTTCCCGACCTCTTTAAACTCCCCTTTCATTGGTGGCTGTTCTAGGAATGATCACATTCTCATGATCGTTGCCATGTGGCAAACCACCTCTAACTCTTTGACTGTTGAAAATGGTTGGATTCTGCTGATGGGGTGACAGAGAACAGCTACCCAACTGAATTAAAGAGTGTTCAAAAGGTCATGACAATGCAAAGGACAGTGGTGATTTATGTAACTTTCAGGCATTGCAATCCTAATAGCTCATTGCTCTGACAAGGGCTGGAGTAGGAACATGAACTGGCCTTGTGTGAATTCACATTCCTGGCAACAGCCTCGAGGAGGAGGTAGCGTGGGACAGACTTAACCCTTCCTCGAGGCCCAGATAAGCAGTTCTGCAGCAGGCTTATCTGTAGGGCTGACCTTGCTGATGGGTCAGCATTACTGACACCTATGGTTTTCTCAGTTGATGTAAAGGGACTTCTGCAATATATAGGAATTGTCCAGTATATGATCCTTTTTAGCGCATACCATAAGTATCTCAGTTTTTTTGAGGCAGTTGTACAATGTGCGTTCGTTTATTAATTCAGCATCAGTCCTATCTTTATGGTTGAGCAACTGCATATTTTAGGGACTTTGTAAACGCTAGAATTCATGAAACCATCAAATTTTCTCACCTCTGATTCCTCCTGTGCCAATTCTCAGTGCCCAGCAGCCTGGTTCCTGCTGCAGCTGTGCTATCACATGGTCATCCAGATGCATTTTATTCCTCTGCTTGTGTTGCTTTGTTTAGGAAACCTGTACGTATTCTCTAAATGGGAATTCTCAACATTCTTTTGCATATGGTTGTACTGTGGGGTGATGGGTATGATGTACATGGAGACAATACCCTTACTGAGAAAACTAAGCTAATAAAACTTATCAACATTATTTAACTTTCAAAATAATAATAGAATTTTTGATTTCTTGGATGGAAAAATCAGTAGGTGTACCTAAGAATAAGTCAACTAAAGGAATAGTCAAACTCTCCTCAAATAATCTTTATATCAAAAGTTTCAGCCTGTCTTTATTTCAACTTTGCGAGCAATATATGTGCATCGCAGAATGTCCAGAAGGTCATGAAACAAGACTGTTTTGCCTGGATAAAATGAGCTATCAGATAAAAAAAAAAAAAAAAGAAATTTCTGGAATTGATCTTTTGTCGCTTTTGTGAGCAAGAAGCAAGGTTGTATTAATTTTAGAACCATCTGAGCTTTGGGCGCTAACTTTCATTGGCTAAGATGTTAATATTTTATGTGAGCCTAAAGCATGCCCAATTAAAGTGAGATCAGAAACGTCCACAAGTATATTCAAAGAGACGTATTAGAGTTTTAGACAGTGCTATAAATTCATGCACCAAAAAGCTACAGAGGAATTACATTAAGGGTCTGGTAAATAAAGAAATAAATAAAAGCTTGGAATGTCATTCTTGCAGCTCAGGCAAGTCCTGTGGTGTGAAAGCAAGCCTTGCCATAAATCCTTTAAAGTAATTACCACACCTGAATGCACCAGGGCAATTGCTGATTTACAGAGTGAATGACATTGGCAGTGCATGCCTGG
Source organism: Forpus xanthops (assembly GCA_032466535.1). NCBI lineage: Eukaryota > Metazoa > Chordata > Aves > Psittaciformes > Psittacidae > Forpus > Forpus xanthops. The sequence continues at coordinate 7,253 of JASSUY010019942.1, forward strand.
GGTACCAGAGGACAGTTGAGCCCTAAAACGGACCTTGAAATGCAGATATCAGGTGCAGAGTCAGTAGTTACTATTCTGTGGGGATGCCACACTTGCTTACCCCCCTGCATCAGAACTGAAGATGTTAAGCAGCTGTGGAAATTGCAAGATGCTGGTGATCTAATCCCCTCTCCTAAGGAGCTGAAGAACTGATGGACATGGGTAGAGCAGTTGATGTCATCCATCTGGACTTGTGCAAAGCGTTTGACACTGTCCCACACAAAATCCTTGTCTCTAAGTTCGAGAGATATTAATTTGATGGGTAGACCACTCAATGATAAAGAACTGTCTGGATGGCCGCACGCAAAGAGTTGTGGGCAATGGCTCAGTGCTCAGTTGGAGACAAGTAATGAGTGGTGTCTGTCAGGGATCAGTGTTGGGACCAGTCTTGTTCAACATCTTTGTCAGTGACATGGACAGTGGGATTGAGTGTTCCCTCAACAAGTTTGTCAACGACACCAAGCTGTGTGGTTCGATTGATACGTTGGAGGGAAGGAATGCCATCCAGAGGGACCTTGACAGGCTTGTGAGGTGAGCTGATGCCAACCTGATGAAATTTAACCATGCCAAGTGCAAGGTCCTCCACCTGGGTCTGAGCAATCCCAGGCACAGCTACAGGTTGGGCGGAGATGAGATTCAGAGCAGCCCTGAGGAGAAGGACTTGGGGGTGTTGGTCAATGAGAAAATGAACATGAGCTGGCAGTGTGCTCTTGCAGCCCAGAAAGCCAACCGTATCCTGGGCTGCATCAAAACGAGTGTGACCAGCCGGTCGAGGGAGGTGATCCTGCCCCTCTACTCTGCCCTCATGAGACCTCACTTGGAGTATTGTGTACATTTCTGGTGTCCTCAACATAAAAAGGACACGGAAGTGTTGGAACAGGTCCAAAGGAGGGCCACTAGGATGATCAGGGGACTGGAGCACCTCCCGTATGAAGCTAGGCTGAGAAAGTCGGGGCTGTTCAGCCTGGAGAAGAGAAGGCTGCGTGGAGACCTCATAGCAGCCTTCCAGTATCTGAAGGGGGAGCCTTATAGTGATGCTGGGGAGGGACTCTTCATGTGGGACCATAATGAGAGGACAAGGGGTAAGAGGTTCAAACTTAAGCAGGGGAAGTTTAGATTAGATATAAGGAAGAAATTCTTTACTGTAGGAATGGTGAGGCAGTGGAATGGGTTGCCCAGGGAGGTTGTGAATGCTCTATCACTGGTGATGTTCAAGGCCAGGTTGGCCATAGCCTTGGGTGTCATGGTTTAGTGGGAGGTGTCCCTGTCCCTGGCAGGGGAGTTGGAACTAGATGATCTTAAGGTCTTTTCCAACCCTTACTATTCTATGATTCTATGGTTCCATGTTTCTTGCTTCCAAATGTTTGTAAGTTCCTTTTTAATTTCTTGGGGCATGCAAGAGTTAACTGGAGTATGCTGCAAACTCATCAGCTATGTTACTCTCTAAAGGATTTTTGTGAACCCTTGCATTATTGCTGAGTATTTTCTTCTTAAGGTGTCACTGTGAAAGGCTTTGGAAAAGTCAGGGTTGGGTGGAAAAGACTTCTACAATCATGTTTTTTTCTTGTAATGCCTCTTAATAAATTTCCTTATTCTTAATGCTGCCCGATCTCTTTCACACCAGCAGATCATCTCCATCCCTACCTGGAGGTCTTACCTGCGTTCGTTTAGCTGTGATACCACCCCATACTTGGGTTTCATTACTTGATTCTGGGTTGCAGACACCAGTTTCTCATCTGAAACCTGTCTCGCCAATTTTCTCTGCTTTTGCTACCAAACTGATTTAGGGTTTTGTTCCATCTGCATAGACTACCCCTAGCAAATAGAGAAGCAGAACACCGATTTTAAATGTATTAAATAAGTCTGATCTAAAAAGTCCGCTGCCATTGCCTGCATGTATCCATACCTGTATGCTTTTGCTTAAAAAAAATAATTTGAAACAGTTTCTGAACTTTCTACAGAAAATATCTTTTCAACTGCCCAACTGAAAAAAATATTTTTATTGCTTATGGTCCTTTGTGCAGTTTTGTCAGTAATACAGATACAGGTTTCTGCCTGCATTCTGATAGATGGAGCTTCCTAGTTCTGGTAAAGCAGGCTCTGGTCCCAAGAGCTAATCTGGGTTTCAGGTTCAGCAGGTGTGTACTGCCTGTTCCCTGGGTTGGGCAGAACAGCAGTGTTTCTCCCTCATTCCCTTGTCCCATCTACCCCATCACAATGGGTTTTGCTCCAGGAACCAGAGCTTCTGTTCACAGTGTTCCACTGCAGACCCAACTCTTAAATAATTGTATTTTAGGGGCTGGAATAAATCTGTAAGAGTAGAAAGAAGTTACTTTGTAGTTCTGTGTGATCTAAATGTGCAAAAGAGTTATTATTTAGAAGGGGTTTTTTTGCTTTGTGATCATCCACTTTTGGAATGAAAACCCCTGGCTGCAAAGTATCAGCACAGAGCAAGCTCATGCAGATTAACAAGAAGACGATTGAACCACTTCAGATAAAATAAGAACCAGAACCGTTTGGTTTCTTTTTCCTCCTTTTTTTTTTCTCCCTTTTTCCTTTTTTTTTTTTTTCATTTGTCATTCCTCAAACCAAATATAAACTTTTCTGAGGTTTATGAAAGTTTTGAAAACTTTTTTGTTTCTCTCATGGGAACACTTTTCTTCAAATATTCAGCTGTTTTATACTCACATTCTGCATCCATGCTCAGCTCAGCGTCACAGAGCTGGTGATTTTTGTTAGATGTTAGTGAAGAATATTACCTGCGCTTGGATATTTATGGGCTCATTATCATGCCTGTATGAATTAATATGGAGTTCAGGAGCATTTTAAGCCTCATCAAAGGTAAAATTTTATTTGTGTAAAATATATTTACTTTTGTTTTAGAAAAGAAATGCTAGTTCCACATTAACAGAATGCCTTGGAAGTAGATTTGCTGAAATTTTTGTAACACAAACTCTTTGACCTGCTCATGTGAGGCTTTTTGTAGTTGCAGACCTTAGATTGAGCTTGTTTAACTTCAGAGATATTGTAAAGAAAATTTTGAGGGTGTTTTCTCCAGAATGTGGGTGGTTTTAGCTACAATGATTGATTCCATGTTTTACTTCTAGATTTTGGTGTCATAAGACTTTCAAAGACACCAGGAAAATGTGGGAAGATGTCCCTTAAGCCTCTCTATTGTCTGGTGTGTAATGGGCAAAAATAGCATTAATTGTGAGAGTGAATATATTTTATGTAGCTGAACAAACAAACCCAGTTACTAACAACCTGAGTCAATTCTGTATAATTGATTTAGGACTGAAAGGCTTGTGTCATTTTACCAATCCCTTGAGCTATGCAATCCCTAGAGAGGAAAATTACTGTATTTTTCCACCCCCTGTCTGCTCACGTGAACGGAGAAAGCAGGGAAGAGGGATGGTGCAACATTCACATCTGTTTTCATGTATCAAAGCTGAGTTGTGAGGTCAATTTTAGTCTCTTTTTACCTCTAACCATGTCACAGGGCCTTCAATGAATAATGCAAAAAAGAAATTTGAAATTGATTGAAATACAAAAAGGTTTGAAGTCTGAGTGGACCTCCTCACTCTTCAAATATTGATATTTTCCCTACATATATGATATTTTGTTCATCTGCAGCATTCATGAGCCTCCTGTAAGGTCTAATACTGTCCTAATTACTCTCAAAATCCAGACCAGAGGTTTGTGCTTTGCCTTGGTGATTCAGCAAACAAACTCACCTTCAAGGATTTTGGAAGCCCTCAGGTGCAGGGCCTTGCCTGTCTTTGCCATGCACAGCTATGGGTGGAATAAAATAGATCAGTTTCCGATGTGTTAATAACCAAAGAAAAAAAATCGAAGAAAACATGTGAAAATAGCTACTTCTTACCTTCTTGCAACTTCTTACCTTCTTGCAAATGTCTATCATGATTTAAACCACCACTTCAGGTTCTTTGGTCTCATAGGTTATAATTTCCTGTTATCAGGGTAAAGATGTTTTAAACAGCTTTTTGCAGATGATTAGGTATTTTCTGATCATTCAGGACAATTTACAAAGATAAATATATGTTAAATGGTTTTCTTGTTAAAACCAATGTAGATGTAACCCCTCGAGGCCAGGCAGTAATTACTTCTAATAACAAATTAAAGCATTACCTATTTTTTCCCCAGTTTTCATTTTGAAGAGGAAATTACCTTGAAGAGCTGAATGTATTCAAAACTACATTTTTGAATTTTTTTGATAAAACCACTAAAAAATGAAATAAAATGGAGGGTGTAAAATGCTCAGAGAAAAGGTTTGCCTCAAAGACATTTACCTTTGTTTTTTTGTATAGCTTTTGAGGGCCTTATTATAGTCTCTGCCTGGCTGTACCTCTGTTCAAGCTTGTCTGTGGGTCATGGCTCACAGCATCCACCACTTTTCCCCAGCAGCTGAACTGGACATCTGAGCTTTCCTCTTGGCACCCAGTTGAGTTTGTCTGTCGATGCCTGTTTACATGCAGGTTATGGGTGACAAACATCTTGAAACAGAAGTAATTAATTCTCTCTAAATAAATGGGCAGAGATCGTCGGAGGTATTTAGGTACTATGTCACTGGTTTTAGTTAACAGGAATTAAGTATCTACACACTAAACTATCCAATTTTATTATTTTATTTATTTATTTATTATATTTATCCAGTAGAGGGAGAAAAAAAAGCAACCCCCCCCACCCCCCAAAAAGAAGCAAAACCAAACAACAAACAAACCACCTCCCCAGAAAAAAAAAAAAAAAAAAGACAAAACACAAAACCAAACAAACATAAAAAACCAAAACAGGTCTTGAAAACAATTGTGGAAAAGTATGACCTCAGGTCAAGATTTATTGCTTTCAGCACCTGCCTTCTTCAGGCACTTCTCAGTCAGTTCTCAGGTTTTACCCTGGTTCCTCTTAAAATTTTGTCTTCTCTTAAGAAATATATTTACTTTAAACCTGCTACAGATTTCTTCCCTCTTCTTTTGCTTGGCCTTTTGGGTCCAAATCAAAATGTAGGCTTTGCTGGAAATGGCTGTCATGGGTTCAGCAGCAGCAGACATTGGCTCTTAGTTTTCCCTAAAATACTTGCTTCTTTGTGGTTTTATTGCATCCTCCTTTTCCTGGTTGCTTTTCTTATGATTTCCTATTAAATTTACTAAATATGTTTAGTCTGTAAACATGAATATCAAAGCACTGTATTCATGAATTATTACAGGGGACCTGTATATCTCAGGGAGTCTCTACAAGTTTCTCTGACAGGGTTTAGTTGTTGACTTGGGGGCTTCTGTGGTATGAGTATGGCAGGTCAAGTCCTGTGGTCTTCTCCATCAGTCAGTGAAAAGGGACTTCCCAAATCTTCAAAGCTGTTTTATTGTTAGAATAAATGCCTGAGAGTCAGCGGCTGGGACATTTTTTACAGCTTTCATACTTTTATAATTTGCTCTGAAATACAGGGCAGTGCATATCTCATAGTAAACCAGGGCAATATGTTTGACACACTTTCTCCCAAGTAGAGATGACTTTGGCTCATCTAGTTCATTTATATGTAAGAACTACTTCAGATGTTTTGAAGACTATAGAATTTGTATGAGTAAGACTTTTTTTTCATGAATTTCTGCTTTGCACTTAAAAAACATTTTCTGTCTGGGTCTTGCCATCTGTTTGCATAGCTGTCTTGCTAGACAATTACTTCAAGCCAATCACTGTGGCTTCTGACCCCCCAGTCCTGTTTTTCTAGCTCTGTCAGAATCTGTCCCAGATTTGGCCAAAAGTTGGGCAAAAATCTATGTGCCTGGAGAGTTTTGTCACCTAATTCATCACCATTTTCCCACTAAGGTGCACTATGCTGTCAGCTATGGAAATTTGTAGTTACTTCCCTCCTCCCCCCTGGCCCAGCTGAAGTTTTCACAGAGCTGTCTTTCCAAAAGCAGAAGCAATTGTTTCTTATGGGCTCCATGTGATGTAGCATGCACCTGGCTGTAAAATAAATAGCAATTTCTTGCAAATGTTGTTCAGTGACAGCAGAGCACTAGCAATATTTTCATTTGTATAGCAGTATACTATATCTTACATGTAATCTCTCATGAAAAAGACTGTATAGCAGCTCTTTGGTATCCACTTTTTAATAATTGTTTTTACTCTCTAAGTGTGGAAATAAGGGTGCTTGTTAAGAAGTTTGTGCCAGAGTTAGAAACCCAGGTTTCCATCTCATAAAGACTTGATTTTAACTTCAAGAGTCTCAGAAGTAATTTTACTTCTTTTGAAATAATAATACTTTGAAGGGTGCTGTGAAAAGAACTTAAATATGAAATATGTTGGTATATCTGGTCAGTTCTTCCTAGGATAACTGCAGTGTGACCTGCAGTAATGAGTTACAGCGTTGTTATCAAAAAGTCCAGATGAATATGAGTCATGTGTAACACAATTAGTTATTTTCTCAGTTTGTCTTCAAATGTACCATTTTGTTTGGGAATATTGCAGATATATGTCACTCATTATTGATAGATTTGTCTGACTTCCTGTCAAATCTATGTACATTGACAAAAATCTATTTTGTTGTTTTTGTCACAGAAATCTATATTGGCATTTTTCCCCATGGTGATTTGGCTAGTCATTGTCAGCGTGAGGTGCCAGCTAGAGCTTTTACTGTTTTTATTGTGCCAGCTGCTTTCTTGGCTTCAAATCTTTTGGTTCAGATTGTAAATGGGGGCGAGACATCCATATCTAGCCAGCGTGCTCGATGGAATATAACAGGGACTAGATTTTTTATTTCTTGCTGCCCTTCTTAGTATTATTAGAAGATGACAATGATGGGTTTATCTTCTGACCAGGAAAGATGGTGAAAGAATGGGGAAAAGCGAGAAAGACCGTTCATGTATGTGGGCCGTGGGAAATATTTAAATATAAATTAGAAGCTGCTGAGGAAGTCCGAAGAGATCTTGGGAGTTCATAAAGAATAATTTCCAAACCTTATAGCTAATGTTAAATTGAAATCATTGCATTCTTTTCATAAAAGTTTTGGCTTAACTTGCAGTAACTGAGCATATGCCTTCTGAGAAATCAGATTTTTTTTTAAGGTGTCTGTAGTTCGCTTAGAAGTGTTCAGAATCACCAGCTAGCTTAACAGTGTAGGACTTAGTTAATAAATTGTTCATGTTTTAAGCCAAATTTAGGGATTTATTTTTAAGCATTGGCAACTTTTGCAATTTTAGCACAAGTCTTGTGATATTTGCTTTTTTCCCTAAAGCCCCAAGTGCTAGAGTAAGGTTGTTAATTTGAACGTGTAGTCCTTTTAAAAGTATGTCTCCAGCCCATGTGTTTACTAAGAAAAAGCTTAAAAATGTGAATCGAGTTACAGCAGAACAATTAAAACCAGCACAATTCTTGTATCTTGAACTGCTGTGATTTTAAAGCCAATCTTCTGGCTTTCTGGATTCTGGCTCGTGAGAGCTGGCATCCTGTTTGCATTAAACTGTTTTCATTTTACGTGGTAAACTCATGATAGTCATCCAGACTAAAAGAATGGGGGTAACTATTACATTACAAATCCATATGAAGGCAGGACGTTGTCCCTCTGTTGCGTGTAGGGGATGCCAAGGCAAGGACCCTGCTGACACGTGTCCCTACATGTACTAATGGTGTGGCTGGAGGGGATAGGAGGCCAGATCCTGTTCACAAGCCATCAGAACAACCATAGAATACATAGACCCAAACGAGCTCCTTTTAATGGCATGCCAATGGCAATGGAGCCATATCTGCATGGACTTCTGTTCAGGCCAACTGCCTGAAATAGACATCCAGGGTCCCAAGCAGGCTTGTCTAGCTCATGCTGAAGCCCACTGCTGCTACAGCTATTTTTGCTGCTGGTACCCAAGGTAGTTTGATTAAACTTGGATATATAGATGCATGCTGTAATCATTCCCTAAATGACTGCAAATTTGGCCTTGCTGATCTTTTAAATCCTTGTATTTTCAGAGTGCCAGTTCGCTGTAAATCACAGACATTCCCAGTTTTCTTTATTTGATTCCAGAAAACTGTCTCTGTACTAAAAACAAGTCTTTGAAAAGTGCTTATGTATCCTGCTGTCCTCTTCTACTTGGGGTGACTGCATAATTAACCTGGCCAAGTATCAACTATACAAGAGTTGAATGCATCCCAAGTTCAACTGGGGAGGTTTTTACCATAAGAATGCGCCTGTCCTGAGACTAAAACACAGGTTAGATTTCCAAGTTTCTGAATATTGCTCAATGAAGGAGGAATATGTTACCCATGAGAAAAAGAAAAAACAAACAAAAAAAAAAAAAAATCAAATGGTGGTGTAATCTATAATCAAAAGCCCTAATGGGCACAAAGCATTTTAGAACAAAGGTTTGCTGAATCTGCAAGGATATTAAAAGTGTTAAAGTCAGAACAAAGAAATGGTCTTATTTCCTAAGTATAAAGAGGTTAGTCATGCACAGATAAAAAGCTCATAGGACAGGCAGAGATCTCTGAATCCTTTTTTTTTCCTGTAGTCAGATATGAACATATGATACATGAATATTTATCAGAACTGCAGATAGCTAGTTACTACAGTTGGATTTAAACTCTGCAAACCATGGCTTGCAGTTTGCCTTCGCAGGGCTTTTGTGCAAGTGGCTGGTGTTTTTTTTTGAATTTGTGGGTTTGTTTTTCTTCTTTTTTTTTTTGTTCTCTCTATATGTGTGCTTGTCTCCCCTAAGCTGTCTTTTGATTCTAACTGAATGAACCTAAAAATACAGCAAGGTCTTCAATACAAATCATCCAGTGCGTATAAACTAAAGGCTGACAAGATTTTCTACACTCAGGGTTGAAAGACTGACTTTCAAGCTGTGTGCAGTCAAATCCAGAAATCTCCCAATTTAGACTGGGCTTCTGTGTAACTCTGTTCAGGTTATGTTGAAACATTTATGAACCTTCCCCAGCCTTGTCTTGCCTCAGTTTTGTAACAGTGTCTGCAAGCCAGTGACGCAATGGCAGTTTCACACTACTGTACTTGCAACTTGATTGTCTGCTACCCACAATTTTGAACAGCAGGAAATTGGAGGTTCTTCAGAGAAAAGGGGAAAGCTATTTTACTCCCATCTTTATCTGCAGGTAGAGCAGTAGATGGTAATTATAGGAAAGCAGCTATACACTCGCTCTTCTCTCGTGCTTCTGCATGCAATGCACTAGCATCTCGTGAATGGCTCTGAAAAAAGATGTGGTGTGAGTAGACAGATGGGAGCATTGGAGATGCTGGTTGCAGAAGGCACCCTTGACAGTGAGAGAAGTAAGGGCTCACATATTTTTGTTGTGGATGAATATACACTGACCCAAGCTTCCACCCAGTTTAGCCGCATTCAAACACTAAAAGCTATCAATGCAAGAGAGACTGGAATACAAGGTGTGACAAAACTTTTACATAGTTTTACCACTGGGGTATATTGCAGTAATATTTTTTTCCCCGTCTTTCAAACATATTTGCAGAATTGTGGCAGAGGGTGAGACAGTGCAGGCAAGAGGTGAAAGCAAGAGAGCAGGAGTCAGTAGGTCTACATGGCTTTACCCTGGTGCTTCCAGAATGCTCTTATTAAAGATTAGTGAGGGATCTTCAACTGCTAATGTAAGAAAGAATACTCTGGGCCAAACCAAAATTCCCTCTAGCCTAGTACCCTGTCTCTGAGAGTGGCTAGTTCGGGAAGCCGTATAAGAATAGGAGCTTGGTATGCCTTCCTGGCTTTTGGTAATTTGTGTTTAAGGGACTTTCTGAGTTTGCGGCTGGCTGTTGGGGACAACTGAGCTTTTAGGCTGATCATCCATAAGCTTGTGTAATCCTTTCTTGAGTTAACCAATGTTTTTTGCCACTTTGTTTGTTAATCTTAGTTTACTCAAGTGCAATGCAGGTTAGTTGTTATTCTGCAGTCTCCTTGTTTTCCTCAGTCTCTGAGCGAAAAAGGCAGAAATGTGAAACAGAAACTATTCCCTTGTTACGGGAACATGTCTTTTTCTAGCTAAGCTGGGTTAGCTCTTGCTCTGGAGCCAGACCTGTGATGACTTCTCTTTCACATAACAATGCTAAATATTATTGTTCCTTTTTTTTTTTTTTCCCCGGCTACTATTTTCTGTATAGTATATGCCAGGGTCTCCAGAAACGCACTACCGAGGGAATAGAAAGGCCACTAATGTGGAATTTATTATTTGATCTGTTTTTTTTTTATTGCAGGAAAAAGTAGACAAAACCAGTTTTGCATCCTTGGTTAGGAAACTGTTGCCATAGTTTGTATTATGAATGTGATAAAAGAATAAGAAAGGGTCTGTTTTCTGCTTTGTTTTCAGATACAGCTAAAATCTCTCAAGGGTCCACGTTACAAATTCACTGAGTGTTTTAAAGTAAGAAAAGTAATTTTGGCTTGGGTGGGATGTAGGTTTTGTGTAACAGCACATGAGTGCATATGGCAGTATTTGTCTTAAACTAGAAGAGCAATAAAACTGAAGCTCAGACAAGACAAGGAGGGTGGGAAAAGGTATAAAACAAGGGGAAATTAAAGAGCATAAAAGAAGATTTACTCAGAGGTGAACTCAGGAGGGATGTATGCATGGGAAACTTCACAGAGAAGGTAGCAGGCACACGTGAAGAGCTAGGAAATGCGAGAGGGGAAGGAGATACGCTGCATAATGTAATAAAAATTGACCGGAGTGTAGAGGGGAGAGGTTTTTATTCATAGTCTTTAACTAAGATAAGGGTCATCTGATTCATCGTGACCTGACTACAAGCAACTAGGAGAGCTGGACTAACTCCATGTGAGTCATTTTCCTGTATTCTGAGCCGTTATTATTCTTATTAAACCAAAAAACTGCACTGCATTCACATGATAAGATTTTTGGGAAAAGAAACAAGAGAAGCAAGGATATTTAGAGCTGAAGGATTTGGTTCGGTTATGCTTGTCTGTCTCCCTGCCCAAGCCTGTGAGATGGAATCAGTCCATCCCCCCTGATTCTGCAGCAAGTGGTATCGGGGATATGGAGCAGGATCTGCGCCTTGGCACCTCTGTGCTTTTTTGGTGAGGTGGGGTCAGATCATGTAGAGGCTTCAGAACTTTGTTGTTGTCTTGGGCAGCTCTCCAAAGTCCTAAATGCCAAACTGAGCTCACAGAAGCACCCAAATATGCATTTGTTTTATGTGAACAGGATTTTAGAGCTATGAACTTCTCAGGGGCACAGAACTGCGCTGGAAAACTTCCTTGTGACTCAGCACTTCACTTGCACGTGTGAATGCAGAAGTATATAGAAGTCAGAAAACATAACAAAACAAAAAAAAACAGTATTTTTCAAACAGAGGGAGAAGTATTTTCTGATTCTGGTTCAAGGTTTTGGTTAGTTGCTGTTTAACAAGGCTGCACACATCTGTGCGGTCTTCTGGGTGTCTGTGGGGCTCAGTTTTTTAACTTTTAAAAGATTTATTTGAAAATTTTTAAAGATGATGTGTCTCATTCACTGAAAATCTGCCATCTCTGATCACAAATAGTAGTGAGCAGCATAAAAAAAAGGCAATCTCACAGTCCAGTGATTGATGGTCCTTCAAAAGCAATGGCTAGTGAAAGGGGAGCAAGGGAGGCAGACAGGTAATTCAGGATGAAAGAATCTGTCTGGAGACTGATAGCCCAGATTAACTGGTAAGGTTGCACAAGGTGAAGGGATGTAACCTTGTTCACATCTGGGAGGAGAAAACAGACCAGGGCAGAAGCTGAGCTCGATTTCCTGAAGCTTTACCCATGGGACTGGATTTTCTTGAAGGGTGGTTAGTGGTACCCAGGGGGTCTGAGAATACATCTCAGGGTCTCAGAGATTGGTACTGCAAGTTCCTCTGCAGATAGCTGCTCTTGGCAGTTCCTACAGAATGAAAAGGTTGATGAGCTGAAGACTCGCCCCAGGAGACTCGCCAGGGAGTTTAGGGACTATCCAAGTCTCAGTGCAGTTCTTGCCTTTTTCCTTAGCCACTATTGCAGACTTAAAGATCTGGATGGTTGTTAATAGGAGGTGGGAAAGTAATGAGTTAGGCTTTTCTTCCCCTTATCTGTTTCCCCCAGATCCAGCAGCCAAGTGAGTTTTATCAGTTCTGCTGTGACTCCGCCTCATCCTCCCTTGCTTATATCCTACCAGATAGTCAGGATTTCATGATCCCCTGCATGGGAAAGAGGAAAAGATACTGCCTTGAAGCACCCAGAGTCTGTGAAGGCACAAATGCAGCACCAAGCAAGGGTGACTCATAGCCACATCTAAGGTAGACAACTATGAAATCATAAAATTGTTTGGGTTGGGAAAAACTTTAAAGATCACCTAGTTCCCCCCCATCCACCATGGAGAGGGACATATTCTACTGGACTAGCTTGCTCAGAGTCCCACCCAACCTGGCCTTGAACACTTCCAGGGATGGAGCAGCCACAGCTTCTCTGGGCAACCTGTACCAGTGCCTCACCAGCCTCACAGTGAAGGATTTCTTCTTGATATCAAATGTAAATCTCCCTTCTTTCATTTTAAAGCCATTCCCCCTTGTCCTGTCCCTACATGCTGTTTTTAAAAAAGCCTCTCTCTGGCTTTCTTGTTGGCCCCTTTAGGCGCTGGAAGCTGCTCTGAGGTCTCCTCAGTCTTCCCCAGGCTAAGGGAACAATCTCCTTCCTCAACCTGCTGATCACACTTCTTTTGGTGCAGCCCAGCATACAGTTGGCTTTCTGGGCTGCACATACATGCTGCCAGATCATACTAAACTTCTTTCTCATCCTTCATGGTCAGGTGGCCTGTAACAGATCCCCACTGTAATGTTGCCTGTCCCTGCCCTCCCTTTATTGCTGACCCGTATGCTCTCAGTCAGGTACTCATCCATCTCCAGGAGCAGCTTCATGCCCTCCAGCTGGTTACGGACACAGAGGGCAGCATCCTGTCCTCATCTTCCTTGCTTTGTCTTCCTGAAGAGCCTACATCCTTCCATTCCAACACTCCACCCATAGGAGCCATCCCTCCACATCTTTGTGATGCCAGTAAGATCGTAGCCCTGCAGGCATGTATGCATCTCTAACTCTTATTACCCGTGCTACAAGTGTTTGTACGGAAGCATTTATATTGGGCCCCTGATAAAGCTAACTTACTGGCTACACCTGATTAATTGTGTGGGAGTCCTGTGGATCACACATCAGAGACCAAGATCCTTCCTACTCTTCATGTGCATATCCAGTAGGTATTTAATGATTTCTTTCATATAAAAATAGGTCTGTACCCATTTTTCTGGTCAAATTTTCTTCTGTTCTCTGACTTGTGTTACACTGCTATTGTGAGGTTTCTGCCGCTGTCACCCATTTAAAAGTATGAATTCTCTCTGCATAAGCAGAAATATTTTATGGGCATTTAGCCATTTTACATATTTGCATATTACAACCAAGCTCAGGTGTTCAGTCTGCGTAACGTCCCATCTCAGACTGTGTTATCGCTAGAGCACTTACGCAAATGGTGGGCTGACAATTCACAAAATGTGTTTTATGATTTAAAGCATCTAAAAAGGGGTAAATGAAAAAGAGCAAAGTTTTGCATGTATGTTGTAGGACATGTTCAAAATCTATGGACACGTCTTCCTCCAATTTATTTGCCAGAATCCTCACATTTCAGCCTCAAACAGGAGTGTCCAGTTCAACTGCACTTCACATGCCTTGCTTCTGCAATTAGGCTGATGACAGTGGGTAACACATCACTCTCATGAGTAAAGAGCCAGCTCCAGCTGTGTGTCTATGCCTTAGCACAGTTCTAAGGTGCCACCTCTTCTGAATGTAGTCATTATGTTAGCATTTAGTTAGTTACATTATGAAGTTGTTATGATCTACCACATGAGGAGTGTGCTATGTAGTGTAATCCCTATTCCTGGGGAAGCATTGCTGTCTGGATTCCTAGGGGTTTGTGCACTTACCTTTTCATTAGCATGTATGAGAGGCATATGTTGTAACATCAAGAAGAAACTATATCCAGACATTTATTTTAAGCTTTTAGCTAGCCAGAGATTCATCAATATTCTATAAGTTTGGAGTGGGTGTGCAGCACAGTATATCTCTCTGCTGTTTCTGTGTGGCTGAAGCAAAACTTACAAAACTATTTCAGAAAGCACATATGCCCTTCAGCTCACCTTAGCTAGAGTTCTTTCATACCACTTGGGATGTGATAGGCTAGAGCACAGGCCAAGGTTGTTATCACTACAATTTCTATACAAACATATTTTTAGTCTTCTGTTTAGGGACCAGACAAAAGGGAATATTTGGAGGGAAATAACTGGGAAAATGAGTAGAGATCCATAATTTTATTTTACATGACTCACATTGAGCTTTTGGTTAAAGTATCTAAGGTTACTAAAACCTAAGATGTATCAGTGCAGGCAACTATTTGGAGGATTTAGCCTCACAATAATTCTTTTTTGTTCAAAGAGTATGAGTGCTGTATTATAAAGGGAATCTTGCAGGAGATTCCTGGATTGGTGTCTCTGTTTGACATTGCATTTGTTCTAAGTTGAAAATTTAAACATGTATTTGATATAATAGTTAAAAATTCATAATTGACTTTAAACGTATGGATAAATGGTTTAGCTTACAAGTGAATTGTGGCATTTAATGATACATCTGTCCAAACATACTTTCCTGGTGCATTGTCTTTCTTTTGCAAGTCCTTTTGTTTTTTTCTCTGTGGTAATTCATTTCAGGTCAGAGTCTGCCATTTTTATTCATATTCTGTAGTAGCTTGTTTTATGCATAACTTTGCTGAAATAATAAGGACAGAATGAAGCTAAAGTTGAATTGAGAAAGGACAAAACAGGGCATTTCCAAGACATACTGAAGATTAGAACCAAGGTCTCAGGTCACTTTGTGTGAAACTGTCTCTTGATATATTCAGAGTAGCTGACCACTAAAATTTGGGGTTTGATTTATTTGCATATAGCATTTGCCTTTGAGGAAAGAAGGGCTTTTAAGCTGAGTGTTCAGCCCCAGAGCAGAATGCTTTGTCTCAGTATAAAAGTGACTTCTAAGACACTAAGGATCCAGAACTTGATTTTGGTGTAAAATGTAGCATGCAGTGTAAATACCTACAATATGTCTTGTCAAGTCAAGTTCTGTGCAAATAAACGTTAGAACAAATATAAGGTCCTGCATGCAGTGTATCTGAGATGAGGATTCCACTCATATAGTTAAAATAATTTCCAAGGGAACAAATTAATGTTTTCTTTTATGACCAATAACAACTAAATTTGTTTGGTTGTCCTTTGAATGTTGAAGTATTACCTGAAGACATTATAAATTCAAAGTATAAAGTACTTGAATTGCTATGGTTTTTAACTTGCATTCATTATAGCTTTCATGATCTACAGCTTCATTTTATGTAGACCATATGCAGTTAAAAATAACGGCAGTTGCTATATTTTATATATGCCTTTGTAAGCATTTTCAACTGCAAAGGGATTTTTTTTTTTTTGTACATACAGAAAACCCCAACAAGTTTTATGCATTCGTTTTACCTCTTCCCTTTTTATTTTTTATAGAAATGCTACAAAGGGGAACTTTTGATAAGTATTACCAGCAAAACCCAGTATTGCAACACAGTTAACTTCTTTAGAGTTTCTATTTAAGGTTACCTGGCATAGTCATCTCAGCCAGATGTACTTCTGCTATTGAATACTCTGATTTGCTGACAATGTGCACTGCCTTAAAAAAAAAAAAAAAAAAGGAAGTACTTAGGTGACTTATATCCAAATCACACATACTCTTTTAATTAAAATGAAATGTGAGCCTGAATTTAGCCTTTAATTACATTTCCTTCCCTACCTCCAACAAACAAATTTTTATAACTTTTCCAATGAAGAAAGTCATATTTTGTGAATTACTTGCTTGGAAGCTTCCCAGGAGCAAAAGTTATTTAGGAAATTTTCTATTATTTGTATAAATCGAAGGTTATTCTTCAAGTTTCTGACTATTCCATAAGATGAATTATCCTTTTCAAAGAGTTTTGTATATAAGTTTATTTTAGAGCTTTTATCTGAGTTGCTATCTGGCAAATGGAAATTACACTTGTGAAAAAGGAAGCATAGCATAAAAATAGGATCCATCACACCATGTTTGGGAGATATATAGTAGAACTTTTAGAACATGTTAGGGACTTAAATCAACTCGAAATCTTGTTTTTATAAGAATCTATGCAGTGCAAGCTGTAATATAGATCAACAATGGAAAGAGAAGAGTTTTTTATGTATTTGAAAACGTAAAATAGTATTTCTTAAGTGAAGCATTAAAAATGCATATTATTTAAATTATATTCCCTAATAAGATGTCTGTCATATTTGCATTTAACATTGGCTCTGAGGAGACGACATTGTTCTGTCAAGATTAAAATATGGAAAACCCATCCACATTTGAGCATGTGCTTAAACAAGTAAGACTAAGTATTAAATCTGAGTCCTCTGTACTTTGAGAAGCATTTTTACATGTGGAAAGTTGTTCAGCTTAGATAGCTCATCCATTTTCCAGAGCCTTTTAAACCTGCATAGCATATTGAATGTCAAATGCTATAAAATCTCTTTAACTATTGATATCTATTTGTAGATAGCAATATAAATTCTGCCATAAATTCAAATAAGTGACTATATCTAAACAAAGATTTGGTGCACAGATGTACTGTTACTATGGCAGTGTTGGCTTCTTAAGTCTAACACCATGGAGGCAAGATACTTTTTTATATGGTCCAGTCTTTGAAATTATTGCCATTGGAAATCAATATTGGATGGTTGCTAACAAAAAATATTATGGAATGGATCCTTTATGCAAACAGCTACAAATATATTATTGAACGTGCAGATAGAGATTGTGCTTATCTCCAGTGCTGTGCTTGTGTGTGGGAATCCACACATTTGTAGGTTTGGTATATAATATCAACATATATTAAAATGGTTTATTTCCTTTATCAGCCAAGGAATCTTTATCTTCTAGCTCTAGATGTTATGTTTGTGGCAATTTCAGGCTTCCTTTTTGTGGAGTGTTGAGTTTGCTTTGCAAAAGCAGTGGCAGAAAACTAGTTTTGAAGTTGTCAGTGGGTATGAGCAAAATTTCAAGTTATCCATGAAATATTTATATCCCTAGTATTTGTGCAGTCTCTTGTTAGCAATTTGCTCACAGTAACATTTTTGAAACAGATGTGGTTTAATTTCTACCACGAGTAAAATCAGTAACATGTTGATCATTGCCAATTTTATATATATATATATATGTGTGTGTGTGTGTGTATATATGTATGTGTATATATATATATATATATATATAAAAGAATGCACTAAATAATGACCAGTTTTGGATAGTCTGTGCACAGGAAAGAACATACAATCTTTGACCAAATGCTTAATCAAGCCTTACACATCCTACACTCTTGAAAGTCATAGATTAGGATGTCCGTCATGTTTCGCAAACCTGTGCACACTCTTTTACCGGGAAAGCAAGCGCTTTGGCTTTAAAAATCACTTAATATGGCAAAGTGTATAATAAAACAAAAAGGAGTGAAGGAGGCTGGCAGGAAGTTGTTTATCCTTTTACAGACACTGCCTGTTTGGCTGGGCAGCAGTGTTGCTGGAGAGTTTTAAAAATTCTTATATGCAAAGGCTCTTTGGCTCTGTTTTGGTTCAGACTAAAAACCTTTAGTTTCTAGTAGCTGGAGCCACATTTGCAGCACATGTAACCGTTGCACATGGTCTACTTTGTAGACCTTAAGATCGTGATTCAAAGATCAGGATCTCTGATCCTGTTATCTTTAGGACACTGCATTCTCTTCAACATTTAAAGCAAATAAGCCTTGAGAACCTTCATTACTTAGAAATAAATCTTTATGCCTTTTCTTTTTTTTTTTTACCTTTTGCCCCTCTCTTCCCATTTACACCCCACCTCCACACGTTGTCTTTCCAGACAACAGACAGGAAAACCACAAACTTCATCAGCAAGCTGTGCTTTTCCTTTTAAAAGCCAAGTCACTGAAGCTCAGCATACAAATCCCATGCTCATGCCTTCACTATTCACCCTGCAGCTCACTTCTGAAAATTATTAAACTTAGTAGGTTAAAAATAAATGGAGCACTTTGGTGGGGGGCATGTTACTTCAGGATGCAGTATATGTTGGCATGGCCAGGATGAGAAAGAGTCTTGGGGTTGGGATTTAAAAACGAAAGAGGGAACATTTAGTGGTTATTTAGAGAAAATAATTATTTAGGGGATAGCATGCAACAGTTACCTTGCACACAGTTGTGCAGTTGCCTCTGAGGAATTTATTACAAAACAGATTGCATTACAAATTGGCAGTGTGGACTGATTGTTCGCCATCATCCAGATAGCTGGCAATGGATTTCCAGTGGTCTCTGATCTTTTTGACTAGAGCAATATCTATTTACTACAGGTACTTCTAGGGCTATCTTCCTGTCATACCTGAAAATTATTTTCAGTGTGTTTGTTCTATGTGGTGTTGTTAATCAAATGTGGAAGATACATTGAGGGTGAGGCCAGACAGCAAGTCACTGCCTTGGCTAAAAGTAAAGTAGGAGAACCTGACTCTTCTGTCCTCTGCTTCAAGTTCTATTTGTAAATTTTTCTTGTTTTCCTTCTTTTGGCCAGAATTCATTCCCATACGCTGTGAGAAGCAGCAATCATAGCCTAACATATGTAGAAAAAGAATTAAAATGGAAATCCCTTAGGGCTTGAGCATGCCATGCCTGTGAGAAATGGGCACCAGGAATGCAGAAGCAGCTCAAAAGTCTGCTCGGAGACAGTTGGGTATATCTCTGCCATCCAGCTGGTTTGGCCTGTCTTGCATGGGGGGTCTGTGCCTGGCGCTTTTTGTGCCTAATGCATCTTTAGCATTTTCACCCATTCCATTAATCTGATTACTTTCTGGTAAGGGAATTGAGGCATTTCTCAGGTGTGGTGGGTTAACCCTAGCTGGAGGCCAGCTGCCCGCCGGAGCCTCTGTCACTCCCCTTCTCAACTTAACAAGGGAAAGAAAATACAACAAAAGGCTCATGGGTTGAGATGAATACAGGGACATCACAGAATTGTGGAATGGTTTATTTTGGAAGGGATCTTAAAGCTCATCCATTTCCAACCCCCCTGCCATGGGCAGTGACACCTTCCACTAGCCCAGGTTGCTCCAAGCTCCAGCCAACCTGGCCTTGAACACTGCCAGGGATGGGGCAGCCACAGCTTCTCTGGGCAACCTGTGCCAGTGCCTCACCTGCCTCACCACCGTCACATCACTCACCAGTTGCCATCATGGATAAAACAGACTAGACTTGGGGAAAGCTAATTTAATTTATTATCAATCAAAACAGAGCAGGATAATGAGAAATAAAACCAGATTTTAAAAGCCTCTTTCTTCTCCTCTCCTTCCCCCTCCCCCTTCCCCCATGCTTAACTTCACTCCAAATTTCTCTGTCTCCTCTCCCCAGCAGTGCAGGGAGATAGGTAATGAGGGTTGCAGCCAGTTCATCACATTTTGTCTCTGTCACTTCTTCCTTTTCAGGGAAGGACTTCTCAAACTCTTCCTGTGCTCCAGTACGGGGTTCCTCCAACTGGTGACAGTCCTCCATGAACTTCAACATGAGTCCTTCACAAAGAGCTGCAGTTCTTTATGAATGGCTTCAGCATCCGTCCCTTCCATGGAGTTCAGTCTTTCAGGAACAGACTGCTGCAGTGCAGGTTTCCCGTGGGATCATAACCTCCTTTGGGCATCTGTCTGCTCTGGCGTGGGGTCCTCTTGCAGGCTGCATGTGAAGATCTGCTCTGATGCTTGAGTGCTGGGGCATCTCCTTCCTTCCTTCTCCACTGACTTTGGGGTCTGTAGAGCTGTTTCTCTTGCATATTCTCAGTCTTGCTCTCACTGCCATTGCACATGTTTTCTTAACTGTGTTACCCTAGAGACACTACTGCCATTGCTAATGGGCTCAGCCTTGCCAAGCAGCAGGTCCACTTTGAGCCAGCTGGCATTGGCTCCTTTGGGCATGGGAGAAACTTCTGGCAGCTTCTCACAGAAGCCCCTGCTGTAGCCCCTGTTGCCACCTAAATCTTGCCACACAAACCCGATACACCAGGAAACAAACATGCCTGGGACTGGTACCAAGTTGCTGTGCTCACCTTGATGTCCCACACCCCATGGGGTGCCATGCTGTGTATCACTACAGAGCATGGCAGTGGGCTGTACAATGCAGCAGGTTTTCTTGCTGAGCTCAAGAGCAGTACAGTCTGCTCTCCTCCTGAGCATAGCACAATACTGACTGCATGGAAGGGCAGGCAAAGCAATTTTTTCAATTTGTTCTTGATTTTTTCCATATTCTGTTTATGGTACATTACCTCCTTTCTTCTACATTCAGGGAATGTCACCATGCCTGGCTCCTGCTATGAGGGCTGGGTAATGAAGAAGTTTCATCACTTCTTCCCAAACTACACAGCCATGCAGGACTCATGCTCAGTCTTTCTTCTGTCAACACAAAATACATACTGTTAAGATTATAACATGAAGACAAGGATCCTGTTTTATCTCAAAGAGTGGAAAGGTTTGCAAAGGGTTAAAATAATTTAACCTCATTTTTTTCTTTTTCTCTTTTTCTTTTTTTTTTTTTTAATTCATAATGGCAAATGTTATTTATATTAAAGTGAAAACCAGCACAGCGTTGCCAGATTGAGCTTACTTCTCTTTGCCAGCTAAAACACAAAGCAGAGTTGCTGCATTTTTGGTACCTGCAAAACAATCTGAACACAGTGTTCTGTCATCCTTTGAAATGGCAAATGGAAGTCATTTAAACCAGATGAGTGACTGAACAGGGAATTACTGCACCTACAGCAGAGGATATACAGTACTATGCACCTATTTCAGGAAAACTAGAGTGGGTGGCCGGAAGAAAGGAACTTTTTTCCTCATTTAACCTGTAATTTGACAACATCTGCAAAGAATTATCCCCAGTACTGGCATTGTAATTGTTGTATCTAACATCAATCACCGGGTAGAGGAGGTTGCTTTAAATAGATGTTAGCTGCATTACAGTTTCAAAACATGAAAGCAAAAAAATGAAAGGAATGAAATATGTAAATTGGTATAGAAATTAATTACTGGAAACTTTGACACTAATTTATTGTTTAAGTAAGACATGTAACTGGCCAGTGTGGGTGACTGTTTCAGTTTGATCTATTTGTTTTGGCAAGTGTTAGAAAACGGAGGCTACTTTATTCCAATTTATAAAAATGATAACCTCTTTTTCAAGTCTTCATTATTGTACAGAGCAAGAAAAGAATTAGACTGACAAATATTTTACACTGAAAGGACACCAAGTAGGAAAGGTTCCATAAAAAGTGTGTCTAAAACAAAGTCTTTCCTCCCAGATCTTTCAGTGGGATTTCTGTCTTTGACTTCATCATAAATATGATTACAAGGAACAAATGTTGCACGTTTTTGGAAAGCAAAACTTGTAATTCCAAGCATGCTCCAGATTTCCAATAGCAGCTCAGCAACTACAGGAGTAGTTCACAAGTTATCAAATTTCCAGCACGTATCCAATTTTGTATTGGGTTTTGATTCATATTTGTGGCTAGATGTGAATCAGATCCAGTATTTGTTTCTCAGAAATGTCATGGAAAAGGAAATCATTGGGTGCACTGGTATTCACAGCCAAATACAACGCACTGTACTACTATCCAGTCTGAGAGCCAGATGAATGATTATGATGGTCATGGGAATTGTACTTAACCTGGGAAAATGTTTTAGAGACAGAGAAAAGCCTTACAGTATAAGTGTCTCTTAACCACTGTGTTTTATATATATATATATACACACATACATGTTCAGCCTGAAATATTACACCATGTTTTTGTAAGTTGGGCAGTAAATTGTGTTCTTCCCCCCCCCCCCCCCTTTTTTTTTTCTTTCCCTTTCTCTTTTTTCCCCCTCCATTTCTCTTACTGGGCCATTACAGAGAAAGTACTGATAGGGCTTCCTGGATCTCTTTATCAGACTCTGGCTGCTCATTTTACTCACCTGAAGACTTGCTGGCAGGCAGACTTCCCAGCTGTGTATCACATTTTTGTATTTACAGGATAAGCAACCTTTCTCTCAGAAGCTGTTGCTTGTAAGGAACCTATCACCTTTGACAGAATATCACTATAAAACTGTTTACATGCATATGTGGAGTAAAGACCTCTAATGATGATTCTTCCTGTAATGTCTCATCACCTGTAGTTTAATGTATTTCACTTTAAAGATAAAATTTAATTTCTAAATATAACTGTGATTGCCTGTACATCCAACAATATTGAGTATTGGTTAATGGGGGTATATTATTGCATAACAGAAGTATATTACACTTTAAATTCAGTCCTCACAGATTTCATTCTTTTCAGTTTTCGAATTCTATAAAATCGCCCCAAATGATCCAGATGAGGAGGTTGGAAGAGCAGAGCTCTGTCACAGCTAATCAATCCCATAATCATCACATTGCATAGGTGGTCTTTTGAATGTGTTTTATCTAATTCAGGCTGTAAAATGCTGCCATTTATGGTGAGAAAGACCTCATAAAATGATACCCTGTATGCCAGGTAATGTTTATCTTACTGTTCATATGGGACTTAAGATTTTGCTGGTCAGCTTTATGAAACCCTTAGGTTCCACTTAAAAATAAGCCTTGTAATATTACATCCCTTTAAACCTACTCCAACTCAAAATATGGCTCACTGTTTGGACCAGCTGACCTATGCCAAAGGGGTCAGAGATGATGGGTGTGTGAAGTATATGCCATGTCATGCAGCTGAGATCCTCCTTGGCTGTGGTGCTTGCGCAGGAACGAGGCCTAGAAAGCACAGTGACAGTGACAAAACCCTGCATCTGTTTTGGGAGTGGGTTGGTTGGTTGTTATGAAAGTTGAGAAACTGTTTTGCGAAGAGCATACAAGAAGACAGGTCTGGTCCTAGCATCCAAGCATCCGGCTGAGAGGGGTAGAGTAAGTCAGTGGCCTTGCATGGATGGTGCTTGGAAGCCCTCATTCCTTTGAAGAGAATTTATCTGAAAAGTTAAATTTACTTTTTTGTCTTGGAGTATCTGCTTGAAGGGAACACTACTCTGGCTGCTTGTAGGCTGTTTTCTGTAGCTCCAGGCCTTGGTAATATGTACTAGTTTTCTACTTTGAGCTAAGCAAATTTCTTTAGTTGCCCAATAACCTTTCTTTTTGTTTTTCCTGAGGTAAGAGACAGCAAGCCTATATACGTACAGTTGTCATGTGTACCTGGGGGAAACAGTTGCAGTATGCTGCTCAGCAGCAGTTTTATCTATTTGTTTTGAAGCTTTGCAGTAATTCATTAGCAAAGTTTGACTCTGTTGGCGTATACTGTGACCAGTGTCAGCATTTATGTCATGTTTTTTTAGAGAAGAGACCAGCCCAGCTGTGTCTCTGGTATTGCAAGATGTGCTTTCATCATGTGGGCTAAGAGGACTTGGGAGAAGGGAGGGCAGCCTTAGGTGGTGTTGGCTGCTTGTAGTCTCTCAGGAGTAGGCTGGGAGTGAGGATCGGGTGGGAGCATGTTAGAAGGGTGAAGACAATGCTAGAGATGTAGTTTGGCACAGGTAATCTTCAGTATCATTGCAGAACACAGGTACCCAAAAACCTGCAGGCATCCTGGTGTGGGCAGTGGCATACATGACATTTAAGAGGACTTATTTATACCCAAATCCCATTTATCAACTCCGGAAACATTCATGGCCTGCTGTTCTCAAAGAATCTGGAAATTTCACCACCTTCTGTCATTTTCATGAACCAGTGAGTCCTAGCCTTGGAGGGAAGAGCAGTTTAGTGCAGACTGCAGGACAGCACAGGGTTCATGCAGAGCCTCTCATCAGGAAGCACTGCTGTCCTTGTCACCAAACAGTTACCCTGTGCTCAGGGGAATTTCCTTCCTGGGAGTACCAGTGCTTGCCCAAGCCTCTATCTCATGTGGCACTAAACTTTCAAAGAACACATTCTGTGTATAGCCTGACCACAGTGATAATAAGTATTTTATTTTCTATACTTTCATAATTCATAAAAATTCTCTCCTCTTGAGAGAACACTTTATCATCTGATAAGGGGCAATAGCAAGCCAAAAATATAAAGCATTAACTAAATGATAAATACAGAATGGCATAAGCTGTAAAACATAAAAGAGTGAGCGTGTATAATACATGCCAAGGATGGCTGAGGATCAATTTAAACTAAACATTTTCTGTTAACATGAGATTTTTTGTAAACTGAAGAAAATGAGAGGGAAGAAAAGAGTGATTTATGGAGTAATGTGTGGGAGGCATGTGGTGGTAAAACAGCTAAGGCTGGGCATGTTTGTTCTACTGTCTCAGGTCTAGTTTGTCCCATCATTACACTCTTCCGGCAAGCTTGCTGATGCCTTTTGTTGGACACATTTGAAAGCTGAGGTTTGATGTATCTGTATTTCTTTTTTTGGATGAACTTGGAAATGGAAAGTATTATTCAGTGAATTAAGTGTCCACCTGTCATAGCCTCATGGATTAAATCTGTCTACTCACATCCCTTTCCTGGTGCTCATGTCAATGCTTTGCTGAATTTATTTTGTTTCTCCCTTTCCCATGGGTTGCTCACCTTCTTGG
Source organism: Forpus xanthops (assembly GCA_032466535.1). Classification (NCBI taxonomy): domain Eukaryota; kingdom Metazoa; phylum Chordata; class Aves; order Psittaciformes; family Psittacidae; genus Forpus; species Forpus xanthops. The sequence goes on from JASSUY010019942.1 coordinate 31,987, forward strand.
GCTGGTCTGACGGCACCATCGTTACTCATCATGTTGAGCAATATCTGTCTGACTCCATGAGGAGCCTCATCTCCTGGCAGCTGTGCCTCTGAGGATAGCAGTATTGGACATCGCAGGGGAGGTAGAACCTGGCTATTTATTGCCTAGGATTTTCCAGCAAATTCATCATGCTTTAGGCTTTCAGTCCACTCCCACCCCCAAATAAAATCCATTTTCTGATCCATGACCTCATTCTGCATATAATATTTCAGCCCAGCTGCATGATTGGATCCTGCATCTGTAAAACTGTAATTTCCCTGCCAGCTCAGTGCCTCGCTCAATTATTTTATTTTTTTCTTCTTTTGGGCTCATCATTACTTTGGCTACCTACATGGATACAGTGAGGCATATCATGAAGGCACAGACTTTGAGCCAGGAGAAGCAATCATACAACCTCTGTGAGGCCAATTCTCCAAAGCTTCCCAGCGGGGAGCACGGATCACTAATCATTGCAGGTCTATTTATGAGTTTGGAGAGGTTTTCAACTTCTAAAAGCTTGCTGAGTTTATTTCAGGTGCATGTATTTCCAAGCCCGTAAGCATTAGTTTTACTGTATCTGCATCAGGGAAGAAAGTGAAAATACTGCCGTGTAAACAGAGCAGAGCTTCGACCCCACGTCTCCCCTTTTGAGTGAGCACATGGGCACATGAAGAGAAAGTGATTCTTAGATATATAGCCCACCTAGGTAAAGCACTTTCAACTGTACTTCATTTATTTATTCTAGGCCATTTTTTTGGCCCAAAATCATCAAAAATTACTGTCTCTAGTTTCATTGTACCCTTTTGAAATTGTCCAGATTTTGCACTGGGAGTCTAAAGCCATAGAAAAGTAGTAGGCCAAGAGGAAAAGCTTTTGAAGAGTTCCCACAGCTGTGAAAACATGGGCCTCAGGCTGTGTGTAGAGTTACTTCAAACAACTGCTTCAGGTGACTAAACACCTTGAGTCTCATTCATCAAGTGTTGTTTATACTGGCTGACAGTCCAGACTTGGAGAATTAACTCTGAGAAAAAAAAGATGTACTACATACCAAGTATGGGAAAGGAACTGAATTCCCTAAATAAGAAAAAAAAAAGGGAGAAAAAAAGGGGGGGGGGGGGGTGGGAAGGGAAGAGTCCCTTTAAAGTAAAACAGATGAGGGCTAAATTTATTTCATGTTAATAGGCCTTTTGATGCCTTTTGCATGCTTAAAATCAGAGGCAAAACAGTATTAATGGTTTGCCACTCCATAGTCATGGAAATAAAAGTGATTTGAATGATCCCTGTACATTGACAAAAAGCTCAGCTAACTTGGTATAAAATCTCAATGGTTAATTAGTAGCCTTAAATAACCTATTAAAACAAGTCCCCTCTTCTTAACCATTCTCAGCACAGAATATCAGGAAAAAAATGCCCATTGCTGCTGCCACCTCCTCCCTGCCTGCTTTAGCATCAGATTGTGCAGATTCTACCCATAGTTTTGGTACAGGACTTATTACTCAGCTTGAGATAATATTCTTTCATCTCATATCCACATGAGAAGGTGACATGATAAGATATTTGCAATCGTGTAACTGCTTTGCATGGATCAAAAGAGGAATGAAAGAAAATGACACAAGTCAGTGTCAAGTGAAGTGCTACTAGTTAAGTAAGCTTTAAATATTGAAGGGGATTTTTAATATTTCCCTTTAATCTCAAAATCTGTCACTTGGTGATTTTTTTATAACATTGGAGTTGTTACTAACAACATTTTCCATGGTTTCATTCAGTCCAAATGCAGAAAACCCACCCCATCTCAGTCATGGCAAATGTAATTTCTACTGGCAATTTCTCATCTGCAACCCAGGCAAATTTCAAAGAAAACGACGTGTTTTTCAGGCCCTGAGATACTGTTGGGATCCTGATGTTTGCACACTGGCACTAGAACATAGACCAACAGTAAGATTTTCCTGGGTTTTTTGTTTTGTTTTTTTTTTTTTCTTAACAAGCAGTCGGACTGCGAGGGTGAATATTCCTTACGAGACAAAAATAGCATTCAAAATTTATCAGAATATTGCTTTAAAAGAAGATGGTTTCAGGAGGTTCTTTCCCTGATGAACTTGATAAATTGGCAGATACTTAAGCTGTTGAATTTGCATATGCATATAAAGGCGCTGAAGAAAAATACCAGGTGGTTTACTTCTTAGCGCTTCTGAATTAACAGAAAGTCAATGGCAGTAGACTTGCATCTTGCTCTGTGAAAAAAAAAGTTTCTCTGAGAAGAAGAATTGCAGAAAAATAGAAGAGTAGTGGGCTTAAAGTTTGATGTGAGGAATCTTGAAGAATCAAATTCTCCTTTTACTTTGGGTGAAATATATTCTTCACAGATAAGGATCTCTGCATTGGTTTTTACCTAGACTAAAAGAGGCAATCCTAATTGAATTAAAAAAAACTCTAAGTAATCCAATGTATACTCAAAATAAGATCAAATGACTGGAAGAATATCTTATTCTTTTCAGTCTTGAAACAGTGGTATCACTGGAAAAGATTAAATATTCAGTTTTTTCTGTCCCTGGTTAACTTATTTTGGGACATTTTCCAATGTCATTTACAGCACAATAACATTGGGCTTGTAACTGATACCTGCATTAGGCAAGCCTGTAGGGATGCTTCACTCGGGAGTTGAGAAAGCATGGAAACTGCAAGGTGGATTCAGTATGAGTGTTGACTTAGGATGTCACAGCCATGAATTAGCATGGGAATGGCTTGGACAAAGTTGCCTGCTTAAAAGCAAGCATCTGGAGATGGGCAGGGTAGATTGAAGACCTCGATAATGAAAGAGTTAAGTCCCGTTTTTTTCCAAGTTGGGGAGTGTTTGGTGTCTCGATGTCCCCTTGCTGTTCCAGTTTTCTACCATGGTGGCAACGTTGAGAAGTATGAGTTTCCTGTGCACAACCTGCTCCGTGTTTGCGCCTCTCACAAGGGGCTCTGTGCTGGCTGAAGGCATTTAAGCACAACTGTAACTTAAATCACAGAGATTAATGTATAGCTGTGGTCATACACAAAATATATCAGATTAATATTGGTTCCCTTTGCAAGGCTCCAGGGAGAAGTAAAATAGATTTGTAACATTTATTTTCAATAAATTATTTTTTGCCTCCAAACAAAATATTTTTTTCTATTTTGCTCATAATTTTTGACTGCACAGTGGCTTTTAACTTGGAATGGGTGACTTTCAGCAAGCCTTGGCAGCTCGGCTCATGTTAAAGCACACTGTCGAAGCAGTGTGCTGAGCCTGTTTGGGTCACAGAGATGCTGTGCGTGTGGCCCTGCTGCCTCCACTTCAAACTTCTTGCTTCTTCTCCAGTGTGTAGTGAATCTCTCATAAAATACTCCTGCATTGTGGAGGACCTGTGATCCCAAGCCCTGGGAAAGAGGGGGGGCAGGCTGATGTATTGCCCAGGTGTCAGTGTTTTATTAGGTGAATGCCTCTCGCCCTCCTTCCCATCGACACTGCTCTCTCTGCCAGGCTTCAAGTGTTGCCACCCCGTCTCTTCATCCGGACAGGGCTGCCAGGAGCCACTTACATTTCTGTCCCTTGCTGGGAGTTGAACACTCTCCAGGTCCCCTGATTTCTTCCCCCTCCTTCTACTTCCAGGCTGTTTTGTTCCGGTTTTGGTTGTCTTTTTTTTTTTTTTTTTCCCTGCCACTTTGTTAACATAAAGTTTATTTATTTTCTCAATTAAAGCAGAAATTTCTCTGAAAAAGTGAGTCTTTTCTATGAATCTGAGCCATGACATTTGCCTAAAAAAAGAATAATCTGGCCACTGGAGTGTAAATAAAAGAAACTGATGATAATGAGAATCACCATTAGTAGCAACTGCATGAATATGGTTTTTTTTGTAGAGTGTGGCTCTGTACTTAGCACGGAAATTTAGAAATAATCAGATATCTTCTCTTTGGACAGCTCAGATGGCAATTAAAAGATAGTGGTAACCTGAAAGATAGTAAATAATCGCCCTGGATATATAAACAAGCCCCTCTCATTTACTAACATCACAAGAGTCCTGGCATCAGTCTATAGCAGTTCAGATCAACTTCAGCGAGATGTTTCCCACATTTCATTAGACTGAGCTTGTTCCACTGGTTAAACAAAGAAAACACAGTAATAAATTATGTAGAATACACCTGGGCTCATGAGAGGACATGTTAAGCTTTCACAGCTTGGTATTTTTTTCACATCATTTCTAATTTATTTTGTACTTTAAAAGTTTTTATTGGCTGGGATTGAAATATACTTTGTTCTTCAAAGAAACACAACAATGCAAATTCAAAGAGGAAGCTTTTATTCTCTCTCTAGGAGTTCTGAAAGGTAATAATTATGAAATGATAAGATTTTAAATGAAAATGTCACTTGCAAAGGTTGAGGTTGAGAACAGCATAGGCCTATGTAAAGTGAGAAAAGTCACATTTGATTCATGAACATAAATACAACCAGAATGATTTAATCTTAAATCATCTGATGATTTATTGTATAAATATATTTTAATTTTGAAAGGAAGTTCTTCAAAGCATGGATGTCTGTGAGAACACAATGTAGCTTTGGAAAAACAGTGCTCGTATTAATAATAATTATAATAGTAGAAAGATTAATAAAATATCATAAACATACACCAGAAGAATAGTTATTTGTATAAATTCTAGCAATTACTATTGAGCAATACCCTAAATCAGATGTAGGAGTAAAGTTTCAAGTTGTCTCTGTTCTCCGTATTGTTACAGTGATCAGCATATCAATGGCCCTGTTTCTCTAGCTTTTTTCCCCCTACTCAATGAAAGTATTATGCCTTAAGGCTTAAAACAAATATATTCCTTCAAGTTTAGCTTCATACACTGTATTTCCTGATTTATGTGGTGAAATTTAACCCCTTCCACTTTGCGTGCTACCTACCTGCCTTTTCTCCTGGTTTTATTCATGAACATAGATGTTTCTGTAAAGGGTGATTCATTGATAGAAAAAATGTTTGCATACACATTACCTGTCTGCTGTACATCTTAATCAGGCATACTCTCATTGTCTGCTTGAGCAATATATTTTGATGGAGTTTTCTCATGAATGATATATGTTGGATTTTCCCTCTAAACACTGGAATGCATTTTATGCTGAAAACATTGGTTGAGCTTTGGAGTTGGTATCAGAGAGTTATTGCTGCCCAAGAGAATGACCTGCTAATGTTTACACTGAATACATCTTACTGCCTTGCAGCAGGGTATAGCTCCCACGCAGGTATTAAGTATTTTCATATGGAGAAGTTTCAAAATGTTGCTGGGGGATATGCAGTGAGACGTAAAGAATGAAAGGACATGGTGGTCTGCGTTTCCTTGCTGACAAAAACATCTCTGCACTGTTTGCTATCTACATCTCATTTCAATTTTTTCTTTGAATCATCTCAGACAATATTATCAGCTCCTTGTTTGTTTACTTCCTCTGAAGTCTGGGTATAGCTGGTGACCCAGTTCTCCTCCTAATGTTGCAGTCTGTTTTCTGGCTGATGCATTTATTCTTCCTGAACTGTTCCTTTCATTTATTCTTCCTGAACTGTTCCTGAGCTAATGTTATATGAGATTTGATGTATGCTAAAAGTTACTTTTTCAGTATCCAAAATTAGATGTCCTGGGATGCTAATTTTGATTGGACAAAGAAGGTTTCAGTTTCTGTTCCTGGGCTGTTGGATCAGCCTATGTAGAATAACCAAAGTTATTCTGATGTTCTAAGTGGGAAATTCATTAATTCTAAACCCATTTCCCGTATATGTGGATGCTTTTGAAAAGTATTGGCAAAGAGGTGTGAATACAAGAGAAAATTTGTGGTGCAGTTAAAGTCAGTATATGTGTTTGTGAGGTTCATAAACCATTTTTTCCAACGTTTGTTTAGCTCTGTCTTGGCTATGGCCAAGAGACCAAAGGATACCTCATAACTGGTCATGAGAAGGGATGTGGTGAACTGCCTGACAGAAGCTTTCAAAATATTCACAATTACTCTCTACAGAAACTCTCATGTCTGTGGCAAGTACAAGGAAGTTTCTTGGTAATCATTACTTAACAGAATCAGCTTTTTTATTTTGTTCTTTTTTTCTTATTTTGGAGGTTAGCAGAGTTTCACAAAAACAAAGAAGCTACCAGCGTTGCATCAATATATAAGTTGGAAAAGGGAATTTTGTATTTTGTCTGTAACTCTGTGTCATGAGGTACTGGACATTGATTAGATTCTAATTACAGCCATATAGCATAATTCTTATTTGAAATAAGCAAAAACTCTTATGATTACCTAAACTAATTCTGACTAGAATTTTCAGTCTGTTTTGCCTAAGCAAAACTAAAGGCAACACAGTTATTCCTTTGAATAATCAAATAAAGATGCTCTTGACAGAAGTAGTATTTTTTTGTGTTCATTTTAAAAAACATTATTAAAAAAGGTATATTCTTTAAAAAGAAATATTTTTTTCAAAAAGGGATTTGCTGGAAGGCATTTACATAGTAGCTATTAAAGAGCATATACTTATTAAAAAGAAAATTTTTTAGAATTCATATTGGATACCAATTTTTTCAAGGTTTTATAGTCTTTGCTTACTAAGTTACAAGATTACAAGCTACTGAAAGCTACTTCTATCAAGAGTGTACAGTGCTGGTCTAGAATATCTAGTAGATTTGCAATGATTTCAGCACAAACAACTGGAATTAGAAATTGGGGGAGGCTGTTAGCATTCATATTTGATTTTGCCTTCTCTTTCAGCTTTTTAAAAACATCTGTAGTCACAGTTATAATGGTTTACCTATCTGTATCTTTGCACCTATAAAATATGTAGTATTTCTTGCTGAACATAGGTCAAAATGTAGTCACGGCTTAAACCTTCCTTGAACAAGACTTCTGTTGATTAAAATGGTGGACTTTGCACAATGTTGTAGTATTGTTACTCCCAGTTTGAATTTAAAAATACACAAATGAAAACCCCAAAGCTACATAGCTTGTATAATTAGTCTTAATTGTATTTCATGTACTTTATTTCATTATTTATGTTTAGCAGCAGGTTAATGGTAATTCTATTAATTAAACAAACTTTTGCGGAACATTTACACATCTTTTGGTGCAGAGTTGTTTCTTTCTAAAAAGAACACTAATGGTAGGGGATCATGAATATACATTTCTCTTGCAATCTGATCAATGGAACATAAAAAAAAATAAATCCCTGCAAGACTTTTCAATGGGGCAGGTTGTTATTCTTCAATGAATATAATCATCATGATTGCATGAACCTCAAAGAGAGATCTTAGAGTGGACAAAAATTCTTACCTGAATTTTTCATCTATTTCATATCAGAGGAGAAAAATCTAGAAATTTGCTGTAGGTTAGTAAAAGATTTCTTATTGACACCACTGCAGATTGCAGAAGTGGAAGGTTTTATATGGACTGTCAGAAATGTTGCTGTAAGGAAAAGAATGGCTTTGCATTGAGACGTGGTCATGTTAACTGATAAGTGTTTGGTGCATTTAAATACTTCAAGAGGCCTATTTTTACATGTGAAGAGTAAACAAATATTAGGGAACAAAACTTCACAAAAAGAGATGCTAAACCAAATATACAGGTATTTAATTTTTATGTTGGTCTTGAAACAAGCCCAAGGCATTCTCCCACACTTTTTTCAACATTATCTCCACCTGTAATAATAAAACATATCTTCTGATTACTATGCTTTCTGTTATCTTTTGCCTGTATCTAATTTATTTGCTATCCAGCTTTACTTTTCGTACGTTAAAAAGTTTGTTCTTTTTTTGGCAATGCAGTCCAAGTTTGTGATTTAGTAGATGGACATGCTGCTAGCCTCCCAACCCCACTTTTCTTGCTGAAAACAGTTTTTAGTTATAAAATATTTCAGAACAAGGTATGTATCAAGCTACAAAATGAGACTGCATTTAAGTGATGTATTTTTAAATTCATATAAAAAGGGGGATGCAAAATTGCCACTTCAGAAATGCAGAATTACAAAAGCCCCAAAAGTATAATGTTTTAATGCCATTGAAAACCTAATGCTCCCACAATGATTTCTAAAATATTAATGCATTTAGAATGCAAAGTTACTGACATCTATATGTTCAAAGTTACTTTAATATATATGTTCTCAAAGTTATTTGGTCTACTTACACTCCAACACTTAAACTGATATACACATTAAAAAAACTGAGGATATTAGAATGTGCATGTAAGATAATCTATTAAATTGGTAGAAATTTTCCACAACACATTTACAATGTGTGAAAAATGGGTAAATCAGTTTTTTGTCCTGGTGTTACATGTTTTTCTTGCATGTGTGCATTCATTATATGGAGTTAAAAGTACAGACTGTCATAACTAGCCGGAGATCATAAGTTTCAATATGTTTCTTTGGTGAAAAGCTCACTGCAGGTCTTGTTTTAAAACCTTTGTGGTGTTACAGCCAGATGCAATATTCATCCCTTGAAGTTCACGTCAATGGAAGCCTTTCCATTGTTTTCAATGGATACTGGAGCAGGCTCTTATTATTCTTCTGAGGCATAGTCTCCTTTGTTGCCATCCAAAAACCATGTGATTATCAAGACAGAAGAGATAGTGTATGTGAGTGATTTATGCTTTGCTTGTTTCTGTTGTCTACAGGACATGGATTTACTACAAGATGAACTCTGAATTCAGGAAATTACCACATTGTCAGCAAATTTGCTTGTCCTTCTTTAGCATTATGAACAGCCTATTTTTCATGTTTTAGAAATATCTGAATGCTGGACTTTGATATATTATTACCACATGGTCATATCACAATAAACTTTACACTGCATACATACAGACTTCAGATTCTTAAAAATAATATCAAAGGAGCAATACCCTTGGGTCCCTGCAGAGATCCAAAGAAAAAGCTCTCCCTAGAGCTGGCTCGGTTTTACTTTTCCCATAGATAATCACAGTACACGCGAGTCAGAAGTTCCAGCCTCAAATTTACCCTGAAGAATGAGGAATTTGGGGAAAAGAAACATACAGACAGGATGGATAGTCGGAGGGAGAAAGATGCCAATGTGCTTAATAGTGGTAAACTAAAAATATCATAAAAAGCTCAAAACTCTTAATGTGCCTTTACCTAAAAGCAACACATACTGATATCAAGGCAAGTTTTGTGTATGGAAAGGCAATGTAAGTTCCCTAATTTGTTGCATGAAAGAGAAGCTGCATTTAGGGTCTGCTGGTTTTTATGGGATTTTTTTATTACTGGAGGGGAAATTATGAACCTGTCCTTGAGAAAAAGGCAGGGGTTTATTATCTCCCTTGCAAGAGGACTGGGAATTTACCTTTCCTACATGTTTTGTTTAAGCAGACAGAAGTAGAGGAAGAGCTGATTAAGATTCTCTAAGTGGAAGAGTTAGTCCTGAGCCAAATCTGATGGCCAGGTGTGTAATTTGGGAAACACAATTTGGGTTTTGGATGGGTTTTTTTCCTCTCAAAGTCCTTGTAAATAGCAAAATGGTGACTCTCTGAGCTGATTTGTATCTATGCTGAGAGCAGGGGTTTATTAAAAGATGAGACAGCTGTGAATAAGGACTTTGTTTTCTGTTATTAGCTACAGGAAAGGCTAGTGTGTCCATTTGAAGTTAACTTTTTATCCTTTCAAAGTATCAGCCTGAGGATCTGAAAGCAAACAAATTTTTTAAAAAGACCATCATTTTTATCAGGCTTGAAACTCATTTCTCTGTGGCTAATCAAATGCTGGAAGAGTGGCCCAGTGGGGATATTAAAAGAGGTTATCGGTGAAGTTGTTCATCATCCAGTTGCAGAAGACTCTGAGTAGCCCTCTCTAGCTCTAAGGTTGGACTTTTTTTTGAACAGGGATTGGGCCAGATGACTCCAGATCTCCCTTCCAAACTTAAGTATTGTCGTGGTTTGAGGCCCCCCTCAAACAGTTCTGCACACCCCCCCCCTCTTTCTTCCCCAGTCCCGGGGAAATGGGA